>WAAE01003535.1:1841-63627 GCA_013400495.1 Nicator chloris | reverse complement strand
AGAAATATCAGGCCCACACCAAAGATTGGTGACGTTTTGCCATGAAGAGAGGTCTCTGGAGAGGTATGGCAATGTTTCACATAATCTACAGCTGGCACCAATATTAAGGAACAAGCCTATCTGAGAGCACTTCCCAAACCAGTGCACTGATTACACTTTAGCCCTTTTAACAGAGTGATTGCAGAGCTCCCAGGCACCGGGGAATGGCTCACGTCCCTCAAACTCCTTCTGATTCAGTCTCAAAGTTTAATTTGCAGCAGCAGCAGAAGCTGTCCAGGTTTCCCTCATTTGTGGGGCTTATAGCTGTGAGTGTCATTAACGCATTATGTCCCTGCACATATTTACCCAAACCACCTGTGAGGGATGAGAGCGAAGTGAGACATCAGAGGAGAAGCTGGTCAGCATGGGATGCCCAGCTGCTTCCTTACGGATGAGCTGACCCATGACAAGTGGCACGAGCTGACAGGAGAGCACAGCACTGGAGATTAATTGCTTCTAATGAGAACCACTGCAGCCCACAGAGAGGGATGAACCCAGGACTGCCTCAGAAACTACAGCATTTTAACCCTCTGTGGTGTGAGACCCCACATCAGAGATTTTGGGCGCCACATTGGCAGCCTGAAAGGGAGAGAGGGTTTCTGCATGGTCTGTTGGCCACAGCAGGTGAAAAGGAGGGATCCCAGCTCAGCTTGGTCGGTCACAGCACTGTGCAAAACACTGGTCCCCCCACAAGCTTCTAAACCTAGCATGAATTTGTTTAAATCACCCCTTTCAGGACAGATTTATTTTCTAATCTTGCTGCAGCCTCCCTGTTCCCTCATCATTTGTCCTGCTCTACTGCAGCAGCTCTGCCAGCTAGGACTGCTCGCACTCCAGTGTAGATTAAGGGTAACTCCATGGAACTTTAGAAGTGCAGGCTGTATTTACACCTCTGAGAAGGAGCCTGGACTTGGGTATCTGTCATCCACCTGGAAGAGATCTATGAAGTGACTCTCTCTCTCTCTCTCTCCCCGCCGCCCCCCCCGCTTTTTTTCTTCTCCCTTTCTGTAACGCTTTCTTTGTCAGTACATCTTTTAATAAAAAATTAAAAAACAAAACCCAGAAATAGAGCATTCCTGCCTTCAGGCAGCTATCTGGGGCAGCCATGAAAATAGCAGCAACCACTGGGTAGCTCAGGGTTTAGATCAGGTCAGCAGCTCAAGGTCAACTACCAGTTCTCTTTTAGGCAATTTCTGCAGGTTTCGTCAAGTTTGCCATTGGGTGTGTCCCGGTTCATCAGGTCAGTGCACAAAAGCACACAAACTATTCCTGTGCCACCATCCCATTGAAAAATCTCCTCTCAGCTTTCAGGAGATAGCATGGCTTCATACACACAGGAGGAAAGCTGTCAATCAGCAGGTATCAGATCCATTTGCAGTGCCCACGCCCTGGGACGTGTGTCCAGGTTGGGTTTGGCTGCCCAGGAGCTGGCCCCCTGCTGCCGTGCTGACTGGAGCAGGGGAAGAGCCCTGCTGGGACAAAGGTGCCTGGGCTGGGAGGACCAGCCCTCTCAGTGGCTGTCCATCCACACTGGCATGAAACAGAGGGAGAGAAGAAAATGAGCTGTAGGTTTCCCCAGAATGAGTATTTTCAGCTTCAGGGGGCAGAGGGAAAAACAAGCAACTTGATCATTTGATCAGTCTTAGCTGGAAAAAGAAACTGTGGAAGAAAAAATCGGTCATTGACTTGTGACAGTGTGGTGGAAAATCACTAAGGCTTTTCCAGGATGTTTTCATGTCAGAACTGACCTAGTTTTTAAAATGCTAAAGAGGTGGGGGTGTACTGAGCTACAGAAGAACCAAACTATCCCAGGCCAAGCAGAACCATAAGTTGGGAAGCTTTCCTTAAGTCAGCCCAGACTGAATTTGTTGGGAAGCTGTAGCTGGCGGATCTTGCTTTGTCTTTAGGGACGTGGGCAGAAGATGTTTTCTGGAGAGCAGAGCAGGAATGGGTGAGGATCAGGAGCCCTAGGGAGAGAGAGGCTGGGCACTGCATGAGCCACCCGACAGCTGGTTGTGGGCAGATATAGGTCACTTAGAGGCTGGTGAAAACAGAGCCCACTAATTAGGGCACCAAATCACTCACGAACCATAGAAAAGAGATCAATCTGCTTGGTGACGTGAAAAAACCTGAAGCCTTGTGCTGTGCTGTTTATTTGGGCACATTCACCCTCTCTGTGATCAAAGACACAATGCTTTTCTAGAAACCCTCCAGCTACAACTGTTTCAAACAACTTTGCACAATTCAACAATTGCTCCATAAATCTTTCCTAAGAATTTTCATCTTGGATAAGAGACTTGATATTGTTATTAATGTTTTTTTCTGAAAACAGGATAGGATGCTTTATTCTACCTGGCTGCTTTTGTACTCTGAGACCATGTTTCACAGGATGACAGGAACTGTAGTTTAGCTATTCTTTAAGGGTTTCTACTGAACACACCCTAAACTGTCTAAGCTAAAAAAGTATTCCATTTGGAACATTTAGTTTTAGAATAATTTAAATTGCATTTAAATAATGAAACAAGCAAAAATAAATATTTTACTTATTTTATATACTTTTTTACAAATATAGGAATCATGGTCACACATGTATAAGAACAGTATTTTAATCAATTTCAATGCTTTAGTGTTGAAGTAATTCAACTCCAAGCTGTAATATATGTTTTAAGAAGTAATAAAATATTAAATTACTTTTTACTCAAATAAAATTATGTATAAAACTAGTATTTTAAAATAGTCCTTCCTCTAGTAATAAAACCTGAATATTTTTGGGTCACTTTACAGGGTGCAGTCTTTTTTTGCCAGAAACTGCTGCTCTAGAGAATCCTAAGGTCATTCTTATTGCAGAAGGTGATTGTAAAAACAAAGCATACTATTGCATACCATAGATTTCATTTAAAAATATATCTTATAATTCAGTTTCCAAGGGAAAACAAAAAAACCAAAACCACATGAAAATGTTACTTGTGAGAGGAGCTGTATAACAGAGCTTGTTCTGGTTAGTTGTTTTTGTTGGTTTGTTTTTTTTTTTTTCCCACATGTATTATTGGTAAAGAATGTGCTTCTAAGAAACTGCCAGGTTAACGTGTGGACACGGGAAAATGTCCTCCTAAAATAAACTAGAATTCTCTCATTAGCAAACTGCTTGAGTACTACTATAAGGCCTTAGTGCAGCTGGCACAGTTCCTAAGAATAGAATTTTTCATTGCCATGGTTACCCGTGCTGGAAATATTACCCTTTGCAATCATTGTAAACAAAGATCCTTTCACAACAGTGTAAAAATTAGAGCCCTTCAAGAAATTAAAGGAACTTATAAATTGTACAGCAGTTGAAGTTATGCCTTGTAAGCAGTGTAGCTTTTCTAACACATGAGGGGTTCAAAACCCCTCTGCAGAGATCTGATCCTCTCCCAGCCTGAGCAACGTGTGAAGATCTCACCCATCACCACCGAGAGCAGGGTCAGAGCCTGAGACCCAGAGTGCCTGTAGCACACAAGCCCTTCTGTGTGTCACGGGTCCTCAGTGGAGGTGTGCTGTAAAAGCCACTCAAAAGGGGCTGCTCAGGGGAAGGCAATGGGTGGGAACTTATCCCACGTCACCCATGGAGCTCTCCAGATGAAGCGTATCATGGAGCTAACTTGTGCCACACCTTCAAGTCATGGAGGAGAGCAAGCTTGGACAGAAACAGCAGCCACAAACTGGGCTAATCTCCTGCATCACACTTGAATAGCTGGAGCAGAATATATTCCACCAAATGACACTTGCACTGGCAAATGCCCAGCAAGGAGGTGGGTTGATTCACACGCAGGCAGGCAGCAGGGGAGTGGGAGAAGCAGGACTGAAACTCAGGCGTTCTTTGGTTCTGCAAGTGCCTTTTCCACCTGGACACATTTCCTCAGGGTGGGCTTGGTGTGTCCAGATGCCCATGCCTTCCTTCTGTCTGGTCTGTTGGCAATGTGGGGCTGTGGCTCCAGCACACGCAACCTGGAGAGGCTCTCATCCCGCTGGCAATTCACAGCAGAGTTCGAAGACATCCTAAAAAGAAAACCACTTGCAGTGGTGCAAAATTTGAAGAATTTGACCACATGAAACCTTCCCCCTGGAAGGCTGGCAATCCCCATTTAGAGGTGGCAAAAGCAAAGGGGTGTGGTTCTGCACTGAAGGTCACAGCAGGACATCTGTGAAAAGATATCACAGCCTGACTCCAATTCTCTGCTCTGTTCTGCAGCCATTCTCCTTCCTGAGCAATGTTAAACTGCCCCACAATGGTGCCAGGGAGCCTGAAGAAGCCCTGCAGAAAAGCCCTCGGGAGGAAAGAGTAAGTTCAGTGATGCAGAACAAGACAAGGAAACAAGCAGCCTACAAACCTCAGCAGAGTGGTCCTTACCTCTGCTGGGCAGCTGGGGCACGGCAGAGCGTTGGTGATCCTTGCTGCGTGGGAGCATTCCTGCAGCGGGGAGCTCTGGCAGGCCACGGGAGCTGCAGGGCGGTAACCTCTGGAGGAAGCTCCTGCACATCATCCAACTGGAAAAAACAGATGTGACAAGATAACACTGAAACGGAATCCCAAGGGGGAAAGAGAAATCGGGGAGCTTGTTAAGAACCCTGCTGCCATCTGGAAGGCGGGAAGAGGCAGGCATCTGTGAGAAAGTGGCATCTCAGGGGGGAGCCTGGGTGCTGGCAGCTGGCACTGCATGATGAAGGGATGGGGAGTAGCTGATGGGCCTGCCCTGCCCTGGAAATCGGATCTGAGGGTGAAAGAAAGGTTGGTTTTCATTTTCCCAAGACTTCAGGGTATGTAGCAGAATCTAAAATAATCACATCGTGCTGATTGTTGTCCTTGGCAGGAACAGTAACTTTGTGGCCCAAAGGGTTTAATTGAAGATACAAGGGGGGAAAAGGGAACACTTTGGGCTCTTGATTTGCTAATAGAAGTCTTTTGTGCTGTTTATTGGTTCGGAGCCATCTCCTAGGTCTTAACTCTTTACTCCTTAGTTGCCATGAAAACATGGGGTCTTCCTCGACCATGCTTTTTTTTTTCGGAGGTAAGAACCGTTCTTTTTGAGTTTTCTCTAAGCTCCCATCATTGGTGCTAAATCTGGGGCATGGAGAGAGAAGAGAAGGCCTATGCCATGGTAACAGATGCCTTTGAATTAGTAACTGGTTTTCTAGTAACTGATATTTTCTGTAATTCAGCCCAATGAACACCAGCTTAACACTGGTCTTCTCTTATGGAAATGAAGGACAAAAGGCTTTTGCTTTTGGTTAGTCATGTAAATCCTCCGATGAAGCCTATTCTACCAGAAGGGTAGTAAAAGGCTGTGCTATAAATAGCGCTGTGTGTTTGCCTGTGCTGAGACAGAAATGTAAGGTTTCATAGCTCGGACGGAGGACCCCCGGTCGTTTCAGAGCCAGGGGCTGACATTTGCCTTTATGCTTGTGCTCTGATGTCTGTTTTGTTTTCTGATACAGTCATTTATTTTAAATTGGTCTGAATACATTACATCTTGAGAAAGAATTCAGATCTGGCATAGACAAGTTAACTTGTCTCTGTAATCTCATCCAACTGCTTTTCCATAAAACATGCGGATTTATGGTGTTTTCTATCAGACCCCAGGAAAAAAACACAGGCAAATTTAACAGCATGTAGCGATGATAGACATAAATATGTTAAGCCCCTGAGAAAGCAGCAACAGGCAACTCAGCAAAGGATGCAAACACCATTTCTGCAGTTGCTGCATAGGAGCATTTCTTACTGATTTGAATGAAGCTGCTCAGATGCAGCAGCTGCACAATCAGACACTAAATCTGGTATGATAATGACTGGATGTGGTCTAATTGGGAGGATCAAAATCTTAGTTAGTTAACAGGGGAGAAAAAAAGACATCTATGAGAAAAAGAGTAGCAGGAGTGATTTCTTCAAGGAGTGATTTCTTCACTGTAAGTGCTGCATTTTTTCTGCAATTTGTTATCTGTCAGTAAACAAAATCTATTAGTGCAGAATGTGAAAGGAAGAAAGTCAGAGAAAGATAGATGTAGATTCAATATATTCCAACTATAAAGATCGACCAAACCTAGCTAAATCCTTATCTGTCTCTATTTTTTCTTTAGAACTACTCTGAACAATCCTTTTGATTGTTTTCAATGTTTTTCTGATCCTCTACATTTCTTTAGCAGAGCAGACGATTTTTTTACATCCATTTTAGATTGTGATCAGTATCTTCACAATCATAGTCAAAAGGAGGTTTTCCCCCTACTCATATTTACTAAGACATATTTGCCTTTATTTATTCAAATGTATTTATTTGCAAAATTAGGCTGTGTTTTTGTCTTTACAGGTGAACAAATGAAGCCGGGCAGGAACAAAACAGCTCTGTTTTACATGATATACATAATTTCTGTCCTTAAAATACTGATTGGTCATGGGATTTTTGCTTTCTTTGCATTCTATACGTTACCCTACATGTTCCCAGGTCCCTGCAAGGAGCTCAGCACCATTTGTTCCCACGCTAGCCTACAACTGAATATGCTCTTGAAGCACGTTGAGCCACATCTGTGCCCTGGAGGCAACCAGCTCCCTGTGAAGCAAAAGAGGACACTGCTGCCTTCGAGGCTTCTGGCTGTCCCAGGTGTACTGTCCAACCTCTCCCATCACCTCCATGATTCTACCCAGGCAACCTCTGCTCATTCAAGACCCCAGAGAATCTTTTATTCAAATCTCTTCTTTGTCCACGGGACTTAAGAATTTCAGGTGACACCAGCAGAAGGCTGATGAGGCCAGAGGAAGAGCCCATGACTCCTGGGAGAGCAGACCCAGCCATGCAATGCTTTTGAGCCTGCCCAGTGCAAGCACTTAAGTGATCGTGAAATTTGATCATAAAATGTCAGACCACATGTTCTGAGCAGAAACACCACGGAGTGCCGCTGATGTTGTGGATGCCACTTTAAAATGTGACACCTGCAGACTTCTCTAAGTTGGAAAGGAAGCAGTGGAAGAAGGACACAGACTTCCCTGGTCCAGGACAGAGCTCTGTCAGAAGGCACAAGCCCTCTCCCCCCTCTCTGGTGGCACCCTTTGCTCAAGGTCACCTTTCCCCTGGCATTCACATGGGAGTGCTGCACAGAGGCACTTTGTGAAGGGACTTTGCATAAGGACGAGGCATCAACATGGCTCATTTGTTAGTCTTCTCGGTAGCTGCAGGGAGTTGTACTTAAGAGACTCATTTCATTTGTCCTAAGCTGGAAAATATACACATAATGATCAAGAACAAGTCTCCTTCTTTAGTCAGAACAGGAGACCTCCTGTTCCCAAGGTCTAAGTGAATACCTGAACCAAGCACTAAGGGTCTTTGCAGAGCATAAACAGTGATGTCATTAGAGATGAAGCAGTTTCTTGGTCCTCAGCTGCCGTAGGAGCATCCATGGCTGCTGAAATAACCCTTTGAAGAACTTTGGTGCCTCCTCCCCATCCCCCTCAGGGCACTGTGGAATGGTTTTAATTGGAAGCAGACATGCAATGTGGTAGGTAGGAGCAGGCGTCTGCTCAATGTGAGCTCCTAGTAAACAACTCCTGTACAACGACTTGGAAAGGGAAAAATACCATGATTCAAGAGAAAGGTTTTAAAATTAGACTAGTAGTCACTCATGGTCAGTTGACTGGTCCATTAGACTTGCCAACACTCCTTACCAATTATTCAGAGTCAAGAATATTGTCTTCTCTTTGTTGCTTGATAGATTTTGGATGGAGCATTCACCTTCAATGTATGGGTCACAGAGAGATTTCCAGGTCATCACTCCCACTGTAAACACTTTTCCAGTAAGGTAGCCTTGAAAATCATAGAGATGTACTGTTGGGAGTGATTGATCTTGGTTTGAATCAGGAAGGGACTTTCAGCTCAATATTAGAAACCTCAGTTTGATTTCAAAAAGAAAATTTGGGCCAAGTCTTGTTTCAGGAGATTATTCGTTTTTTTTTTCTATCACAGTGGAGCTGCCAGGTTACTGTCATCTGGGTTTGTGGAAGGTGTTAAGAGCTGCATCACACAGATCTACAGTTATCAAGGTTCATGAGGTTGCTCTACATTTGCCTTGCACTTCATTGAAAGCCCTTTGTCCCCCAGTATCCCAGTAGCTATACTTGGACAAAAGCAAGGAAATCTCTAGGCAATGTGTGTGGCAGCGAATTTAAACCACAACTCTTCTGCTTTCAGATGTATGGGATACAAGACAGGAACGTGCAATAGGGGACACAGAATGAGGAGGCCTGAATGTAAAACTGTTTGTGCACTAAATCACCAGGAAAACATTTCTTCAGCCTCGTTCCAACTATTGGAAAGAGGAGTTATGCTTTTGTGAGCACAGGATCAGTTGTGTCACTGTGTCCTGCTCCTTACTAGAGTTAATGAGCTTTTCATGCCTTTTGCTTTGTTGTTCCTTGAAAACTATTGAGCAGACTTGATTCCAGTTCTTACTCTGTCTGGCTCAGTATATTCCATGGGAGAACCTTGAGCAAGGCAGTGCTACTTAGCTCAGCAAAGTAAATAAACCTAAGGATTAAAACTTGGCTGATGTGAATGCTTTATGCATGTTCAAAATGCAAGAAATTTAGAGAAAGTTGCAAACCAGAGGTTCTAATAAATGTAATTTAGTAGTCATAGGAAGGAAGGAACGTTTTAAAGGTGGGAAATGTAGCTTACTGCAGACTGCATTTTCTAACCGTCACACCAAAACTGCAACTCCAAAGTCAATTTGTGCCAAAAGAACAAGCTTCCCCACTTGCTTCTGAACCAGCAGACTCAGAAAACAAAGCTGATTTGAAAAACAAAATAAAAACTCAGTCTATTTCATTGAGTAAGTGGTTCAAGGGGAAAAAAAATCCAAAACCAAACAAAACCCTCATGCTGATGAAACAGAAGACCAGAAGACCAAAACTCTCATTTCTGAAAGTCCTCCTTTAAGTAACAAATTCAGTTTAGCTATTCTATGATGTTATTAGTAAAACTGCTAAAGGCATTTCGACAAAAAAATGAAATGGCGCACATGCCCAAGTATTCTCTTTCATGCTATTTTGCTGACATTACTCCCCAATGTCTTGCTTTGAAAAGCCCAGTAATTTCCAGGGCACTCGATAGATTGGCTCTAACTTGAACATCAAAAAGTTACCTTCACGTTCGTCAATGAAAAGTGACAACTGATTTTATTGACTGTTTTCATTATAACACATGACAGTGGGAATATTTTTCACTGTTAAGATTTTTGAAAGGAAGAAAAGTGCAGTTAGTCTGAGTTCCTTACATTCATTAGAAGCAAGACTATTGAAACCATCAACATTTACAATGACACATAAGCAAACACCAGAATCAGTGCCAATAAATACACAGAGTACCAAAATAAATATTTACAGAATTAAAAATATAACAAACACTGATTAGTATATCCTTGTGAACTGCCAGGGAAGAAAGACACCTATTGCTATCAGTTAGGTTGTAAATACATTAAGAATACAGTGATTCGAGGAGACACTCGAGTACTCATCAAAGTTGGTAGACGTGGAAAGGAGCAGAGTGTGTCTAACAGTCTGTTGTAAAAAACAGCTCCCCAGAATGCTGTGAGATTTCATAAAGAAAAGGTTGGTGCACACAGATCCACCAGACTATTACCAAACCTTTAAATGTGAAGAGCAGGGAGTTCTGGTGTTACTCACTCATCTCAAACAGGTCGCACGCTACCTTACAGGAGGTGCCTGACACAAAAATTACAGGGAAATATTGCAGTTAACAGTGATCTGTCAGCTATACCACATCTCACAGAAACAGCCTGAGTGACCTCTAACAGGACACACGTCCCGTTCAGCACGCAGGAAACACCCAGAGCATTGGTTTGTGTGATGCAGTCCCTGCTAGCCTTTTCTCAGGCTACCATGTTTAAGCAGAGTTGGACTGTCATAAAAGACTAAAGCCACGTTGTGTTTTCTGGGTTTATTGTATGTTCCATCACCCACATTCATACCTCATCTCCCCTTTCAACACCAGGCTTCAACACCAGAACTTTTCTGAGACAGAGTCCATTAACAAGCAGAGCAGGGAAAGTTCAGATGGAGCCAAGTCATGGGATCCTCACTCAATAAAAACCAACAGCACTTACAGATCCACTGGTTTCAGAGAGAATAGTGGTGGAACGAGATATTGTCTAGCTGTTACAATTTCAACCATGGTAGAGGATTTATTTTAATTTCATGAAAAAACAATAGGTTTAGTCTTGCCCCCCCTTTAGAAAAGCAGGATAATGTTGCTTAGTACCTGGTGCTGCTGCACAGTGTGTCTTACATTGCCTCCCCACTGGTCCTTGGGCTGCCAGGGTGCAACCAGAGCTCACCACTCTGCCCAGGGCTTGGTTCTTCACATCTTCCTGGCAAAATGAGGGTGGAAGAGTGGTGAGATAGACCAGTGCTGGGCTACAGGGGGATCTGTGGATATTTCTGTGCTGACACTGCCTTTAGAAATTAAGACACTGGGCACTGCTCAGGTGTTGATGAGAGCAGTCACACAGTAATCCACCTGCAGGAGCACTGGCTTCAGCTCACCCGAACTCACACTGTCTCCTCAGGCAGTGTAACACAGCAACCCCAGCATCAGTGCAAGAAAGAAGGGATACAGGTTTTTTAGGCATATGTGTAACTCTTATTCCATAAGGGTAAGAGGTCCAGGCCTTGCTTTCAGCCCATCTCCCAGCTGCCCTATCAGCCCTCCCACCCCAGCCCAGCACCACCACCCTGCCTTTCCCTGCTGCTGTCCAGGGCTGACACCCCCACAGGCAACAATTGCACCCCTCTGCTGGCACCACACGGCGAGGTCAGACAGCAAATTCTGCCGGTGACTTGGGGTGCCTTGCTCCCCCCGTCCACAGGCTGCATGTGAGTTGGGACACACCCTCCCCTCTGCTGCCATCAACCAAGAATTACATTTTAAGTTCAGCCTTGTTCAAAGCAGATATAACCAATTTTCTTTTACAAGCACATTATGTTCAAAGCTTCCAATGCATCTGCATAAAAAGCCCATGGAAACAACCTGATACTGATTTAGCAACTCTTTTGATGCAACATCATCCAAAATAATAAAAAATCTGTTAAAGATCTTACCATTCAGTCCCCACGTACCTTCTCCCTAATGACATTTAAAATGTGGCTGTGCAATAATTAAAGGGAGGCTTCATTAGTTACCATATAAAAAACATGAACAGTGATAAAATAAGAAGGAATTTTCAAGCTCTGGAAAGAATCTGGTCCTGTTTTTGCCATCAAGAGTTAAATTAAGGAAGGCAGTGATTGTGTTAGCTGTAATTTAAACATGCTGAGTACTGGAGTTATGTGCAGGCGTGCAGCTTGTTAAGATGAAAAACAATGGGAAGACATGTTCTGCATTCAGATCAGTGAAAACACTACCACAGTAACATAAAAGACTGCACAAACACCTGAATAATGTTTATCTTAAAAAAAAAAAAAAAGGAAGACTTGTTTAAGAAACACTTTCTATTTCCTTAAGAGATTAAGGACTTCTGGCAGTTCTTACTGGAGTCAGGGGAAGCTGCCACAGCAAAACTGGACCCTGGAAGGAGATTGTCCTGTTGGCAAATGCCAGTTTCCTAACTTTGTGGCTATAGCTGGATTAGCTTTTATTGCAGAGCATTGATTGGATGTGATGTCAAAGTAGGCAAAGCAATCTTCTTTTAGCCATTGCTACAGGAAGCCTTTCAGCCTGGCAGTTTAAACTCCTTGCCCTGTGAGGTGCACAACCTTTTCCTCTCTGTACTACAACTTTGGCTCTATTTATTTAAGTATGAGCAGAAAGGGAAAAGGAAAACAAAGATAAAATCTGGGCACAGTCTCCATAACAAACAGCTCCTGAGCTTTCCTACCACAGTGACCTGCTTCCCTGCTACATTTACTAAATTGTCCACTACAGGAAAGTGGAGGAATGTATTCCATGCTATGCAAAATATCACTCAACACCCTCACCCATGTGTATGAGATCACACAGCAGACATCTCCATTTTAATTATCTTTGCCACTTATTCTGAGGGGGTTTAATTTTTTTCAAGACCAAGAAGTAGAAGCAAAGACCTCCTGAAGAGGAGGCATAGTGGCAGCAGTTCCTCTTTTCTAGTGCTGGAAGGCTAGATCAAAAATCTCAGTTTCCCAAGCAACTGCAGTAGGGCTGAGAAGGAATGAGAGACACAGAGAGGGGAAAAAAAAAAAGCATCCTAGGCAATAGTACTCACTGTTTTGGGTGGAGAAGCCTTCTAAGGCAAGAAGAGTTTTAACAACTTGCTTTTGCAAGAATCAAGGCCCCCATGATGTGGCTCAAGTGGTTATAGCTATTATTCCTTTGCATATGACAAGTTCTTCCATTTCTCTCTGCATGAAATGGACCTAGGAAACACCAAGTCCGTGTTGAATGTTCCTACCCGAGATGCTCACAAGGAAGACAAGAAAAGAACTAATGATGAGTAAAAAATTCCTGTGAGTTAAATTAAAAATAAACTGTCCCCTGAAAACAAACAGCAAGACAGACTGAGATAGCTCCTGCTCACAGTAAACAGCACGTGGACTCAGGACAAGGGAATCCTATCATCCCACCCCTCCCACCCCTCAGTGGAAGGGAGGGGTGTTCAGCAGGAACCAGACCCAGGCCACAGGGGACCACTGATGGTGTATTCTTAGCACTGAATCTCAGAAGAGTCAGCTGTTGTGCAGTTCTGCTCGGACACGTGGGGTTATGTCACCACAATAATAACATAAACAAAGGGGGGGGGGGGGAAGACAAGACAAAATGAAAACCAAAAACAAACCCAGCAGAAGCTGTCATGTGTGAACTCTGCCAAGACTCGTTTCTGCATTGTCTTTGAGTTGGTGTCAATTTGTTTTTCCAAGGCAGAAGCCCCAGCCTTTCATGTCAGTAACTATGAAAAAACATTTTCAGGCCACCTTGCCTAGAATCCCCCTGTTGCTTCGGCTGTTGGATTACCATCTGTCTTGTAAGTGGCTATTGTTACTGTGATCTGTCCCTTTCATACCATTATCTTCCTGAAAAGCCTTTTCTGAAAGTAGTCCATTAGAGCAGGGAAAGAAAAACCTCGGTGCATGGCCACGCAGCAGAATCAATGGCTCCCTTTGATCTGCAAGCTCAGTCAGTACTACAAATTTAAGAAGCAACAAGGTTTTGCTTTGCTAAGCAAAGCCTGTTCATTTGGCTCATCTGCACTCATAGCATCTTACTGAAAATGCCATCTGTATCAGATGTTTTAAGACTTTGGTGCAATATTCGCTTAGCTTAGATAAATAATTTTGCAAGATTCATTAAAAAATAATCAGTGAATTAATTTTCATAGTGTACATCTATGCACGTAATTTTTAAAATTCAGTCCTCTACTACCCTGAACAGCGGTGAGGATATTCACAGTGGATGAAGAAAATGCTGGTTATTGATGGAATAAGACTGAACATAGCTTTTTCTTATTCTAGTCATGGAATTTCCTCTGAAATCTACTACGAATGTTTGAGTCCTATTACTGGCAAGAGCAAGATGCATATGCACTACATGGAAAATAAGACCTTTTTTGTCTGTTGCAGGTCACACATTTAGTACAGGAAACTTAGCTCCTATCATGACAAAACAAGTCCACAAAAACAAAATTTCATGCTACTGAAAGGAAATCTCTTGTGCTGATATAAAGGACAGGAGTGTATACCACTGAAATCACTGTAGATACCTATAAAACACTATGCAATATATAGAAAAACTCTAAGAACATACAAAAATTACCAGTAGAGACCCGAAAGTGCAAAGAGTACACATAACTAAATACCAAGTCCTGATCTATAAAATCCCTTATGAAAGACATACAGCTGATAATTAGAAAGCATAATTTAGACCACCAAAGAACAAATGAAACAAATAAAGAAAAATATACTTTAAGGAAATCAAAACAATTATACCATTGGGGGTGTTATCTTTGGGACTCAGAACACCATTTCTACCTCAATACCTACCAAAGCCAAGGAAAATATATGCTTGAACAGGGTAACATAAATAAGAATGCAAGCTACCAGAAAATGCCTCAGGACTATTACCTCTTTATGTCTCAGCCTTTAAATCCAGCAAGCCATTAACTGTTTGTTCTTAGGCATCTCACAGGATTTTACAGGGATCTTTCAGGAATTATATGTAGGTCTAAAGAAAGCCTTTGAACCTCCTTTCAGTGATTGTTTTAGGCATTGTGTGGAGTTATACAAATATATTTGTATGAAAATTGAAAGCCCTAGTAAATATTAGATCCATTACCTTTTGAAATAAAAAAAACATAGATGGCTTAGAGACAAAAGTGAATTTTAGAAGTACAAAGTTAATTTGAAGATAAAATTGTATCTTTGCTCTCACACAACCGTAACCCTGAATCAACGTCAGCATGTCGCAATGATTCAAAATACTGACGCCCTACTACCAGCTACTTTCCCATTTTCCTTTTAAGGATATGATTGTCCTTAAAATATGTACATAGCAAGCAGCCAAACAAACCGCCAAGAGATTTGCAAAATGTGCTTACAGCGGGTAAGTGACAGAAAGCTGGAGGGAGTGGCTGCGGAGCACCTGGCCTGGGCAGCTGCCCTCCCGCCAGCCCAGGGCTCCTCGCTCCAGGGGCTGGCACCGAGGAGGAGGCTGCCCGCCACCACGCAGAGGATGGAGGAAAAAACGTGGCAGAAAACAAAGGAGAGAGAGAAGAATGAAAGGAAGCCAAAGCATTTTAATGATGGTTCGCGTTAGTGGTTACGTGAGAGGGAGTTAGTCTAGCGTCACGCTATTGGTTTCTCGATACAGACATGCCACAAGGCAAACAAAATACGGATGAGGAATAATTTGACACACACGAGTCCTGTAGAGATGGCAGCTGGTATCTCCTAGCGGGTTTAAAGATGCACCACTCCTACTACCTGTACTCAGTGCTCCCAGTTTTTATGGTACTACCACCACATCCTCCCTCCCTCTCAACTTCCAGTACCCTATAGAATCTCTCAGCACAATTTGTCCTTAGAACAAAATGAGGAATTGTGATTTTTCTGCAGAGTTGTCATGCAAGGAAAGATGCATCCCTTACAGTCAAACAAAAACAAAAGAATGGGGAAAGGGATGCCATGTTTAGGGCTGAGGAGCAGGATAATATTCCTTGTTCTGTGCACACATCCTTTTGAGGGTGTTTCAGCGTTGACTTTCTCAATGCAATGCTCAAGTGGAGTCAGACCAAATGCAAATCCCTTTCTCAGGCAAAGGAAACCGTGGCCAGCGTGTTTGGAGGCAGGTGCGGAGCAGAGCCCCCAGGCTGTGGGTGGGAGTGCTCACACGAGTGTGAGTGTGCACGGGCAGGGACCCTGCCAGGAGCTGTGTGCTCGCTGCACATGCATCTGTACAACACGTCTGTGTGAGCGGGCACACAGGGAACCACACACACACACGTCAGGAAGAAAACATAAAATAATCCTCTTTGAAGTATATTAAGGTTCTTAAACCATGAAAACAGGGGCTGGTCAGGGGAACTAACACTTTCACTGGGATGCTGCAACTCGGTGTTAAATTCTGCAGCAATTTCAAAACTGGATGTCAGTTTCACCTTCATGACTTTAAGGTCATTTCCCCAGTGAACCATGAATCATGCATATACATATATACAATTCTTATTATGGTATTTCCTGGCTTTTTATGGTTTGCCTACAACCTTAATATCCTTCAAATGTATATTCCGGGGTTTTTTTTCCTTTTTTTTTTCCTTTTGATTTAAGAGACAATAAAACCAACTGCTATGTAAGATCAGACCCATTAGCTTCAATGATGTGAATTTAGGATTCTCTGCATAATATAGACATGTATATTTTTAAAATGTATATTATTTTTTAGATACACTGGAGCATATATTTTATATTAACTGTGGTCTGATGATTAAATACTTATATCAAAATATTTTGTAAATACATAACATTTACCCTTAGACTTCAGTGATTTTTAGAGCTTTTTCAGTGTATCATAAAAATATGTCCTCAGGCACATTAAAACCCTATTATATTTCTTTGAAATGTTGCCAATGCCCATGTACAGTAGCCGCTATTCAAAAAAGTCATGGCCATTAATACATTTCTCCTAAGATCCAAGTTCATCCGACCATTTTATGTACCACTAGTTTACCATATTTTTTTCTCTCTTAAAGTAAAATTATTCTGACATTATTGAGAATGAAAATAAAAAGCAATGAGAACCCAAACTTTCTTTAAATAGTCAAAAACTAATTTTATATATTTTAAAAAATAATACTTAAAAAACACGTTTCTTTGCTGGGTTCCTTCTTGTTAAGGTTTAAGCCCAGAGCAACTTTGTCTAAACCCCTGAAAATAGAGGTTTGCAGTGGCAGTGCTGTCAGAACATCAGCTCTGAGCCATGGAATGTGCCACTGGAATAAAATTAGCACTTCAGACTTACTTATCTGGGGATGCATGAGCCCATACAAACCAGAGTTTTTCTAATTTAAGGTACTTACACAAAGTTCTATCCTTTTAGAACTGTAAAATTATCTACCTATAAAAACTAACTCTTGCTTAAACTCTAGATAATAAGGACAGGTGATTTTTTTTTTTAATATAAAAATTCTGCTAAAACACATATATATTTACACACGGCGAGCAAGTTATTGTATAAATGTGGACAGTGTGTATATATTGGCATTTAGTAAAATGTTTCCCTGAACCTGATTGTATGCATCACCGGACAAGTATTGATGTAAACATCTGAACCTAAGTCAGGTGCCTCTGTTACCCATTTACATTAGACCAGATCAAAACCAACCAGACAGACAGACAAACGAAAATATGTTTTCTTGTTAGACGAGTCCACCTAACTCCTTAGTTTTATCTCCTGCACACAAGTCAATCAAGTCTGCTGCTGAGCAGTGTTCTCGTTCCTACAGCAGGTAAAATACCTGTTAGGTGGGTTGTTTTCTGCTTGGCATTTTTTCCAACATCTTGTGGAGCAAACATCATTTCCAGAGCCAGCCAGGCACTCAGCCTCTACTCCTCCCCGAGAAATGATTAAAAGAGAAGTATGTTGGAGAACCTCTCATGTTGCTCCTTTTGTAACTGTTCCCTTGAAGAACTCACGACACTGCTTTGCAGGAGGAAGGATGGTCATAATCCAAGTCCTGCTTCCAGAAAGGTGTGTAAAAATGGACCTCCCCAGTGTTTACTGTTGCAGAAAAAAGATACAAATGTAAAAAAAAAGTGCTCAAAAAGAAGTTGACTTTTTGTATTCAGCCGTACAGTCCAGTAAGAAGAGACTCAGAAGTGCAGGCCCATGGAGTACAGTGAAGGAAGCCTTTTAGGTGACTTTCTTCAGGTGATGCAAAACAAATTCATTATCTGTGGTCTCCTGTACAGACTTTCCCACATGGACTTGGTTCTCTGTCTTTGTCTCCACCTCTTACCCAACTACTTTTTGGCACTGTCCTGGTACGTGGCAGTTTTCACTGCTGTCCCTGTTACGCCCCTGTTACTGACCCGGCGTACCAGGACTTTGGAGACGGGGATTTTTGTTCTGTGCATCTCACTTTTGGCCAGGTGATGGTGTGCAACGTGATGGCTGTTACTGGCATCTGCTCCATGGCTGGCAGGATGCGAGGAAAGGTGTTTAATGCTGATGGGGATCTTGGAGTCCTTCGCTGTGCTTGAGGGTGTTTTCAGTGAGCTCACGGTCGTTATTGGAGACACGGGCTTGGAGCGTGGCACACTGGGGACTTCCTCGTTTGTAGGCCTCGCTGGTGGGTTCTCATCAGGCTCAGCATAAAGGTCATAGAGAGCATCCCCACTGTAGCTATCCCTGGGAAGGGTTTCTTTCTGGATGCTTGTGGAACTATCTTCCTCAGGACCAGGGGTGGTGGAATCCCAGTAGCCCTCATCGCTGTTTGGGACGCCCTCGTGCTGCTCCTTTTCCCTGCTCTTCTGCTCCTCTTTGTGGTTCAGGTGAATGGCAATCTGGTGGAGGCCACCACGTTTCACCACCACCCTATTCTGGGCCCCCTCGGTACCTCGGGTTTCCTTCAACCCCTCGGGCTTCTTTGTCCCTCCTCCACTTCCTCCTCCTTGTGTCTGAGTCTCGTCTGTCTGTGACAGCATGTCCCAGAACTCCTGCAGGCAGGTGTCATCCACCTGCTCGGGGCTGGCCATCTCCTCCCCTCCTCCCTGGTAGGCCACCATGGTGGGGTGCTTCTTGGTGGCACCCAGCTTGCTGGGCCCGGGGGTGCTCTTCTCGCAGACGCCACTCCCGCCGCCCACATCCTCCTCATGGTCCGCAATAATATCTCCGCAGCCTGTAAGAGAGTCAAAGCTTTTCAGTGAAGTCACGTCAGCAAACATCAAACAAATACGATCAATCGATTGCTCTGAGGGTGGATCAACAGAGGAAGGGTCAGGGGCGGCTGCCGTCTCTTGACCGCTATCACAGTGAGGTTCAACAGGGGGGATAGTCGTTATTGGAATGTCACCTGTTATCGCCGCATCCTTCGCACTCCCAACCTCTCCGGCGGCCGGCTCCGGTCGCTCGCGGCTGAGCTCCTCGGGTGGCCGCACGGCGGCGGGCGGCTCCTCCCGGGGCGGGGGGCTGCTGGCCCTCGGCTCCGCGCCGCCCGCTTCGGGCTCCTCGGCCGCGGCGAGCGCCTCGCCGCTGCGCTTCTCCCGCGGCGGCTCCGGCCCGGCGTCTGCCGCGCCGCTCGGGCTCTCAGACAAAGGTTTCGGCGTCTCCTCCTTGATGCACTCCAGGCTGGCGGTCAGGGACCCCGGCATGATTAGGCCGGACGGGATGTCCGAGGTTTCCCCCCTCTCCTCCTTGCCGTTTTTGTCCTTTTTGTGCCACCGCATGCTGCTGAAGATCCCCTTCAGCCCCTTCTTTTGTCTGCCGCCGGCCCGCGGCTCCGCGCCCTCCGCCTGCCTGCCGTTCTTCCTCAGCAGCGAGAAGAAGCTGTGCGACTTGGCCACCGCGCTGCTGGCGGGGCCGCCGAGGCTGCCGGCCGGCCGCTCCTGCGCCTCGCGGCTCTGCGGGTCGCCGCCGCCCGGTTCCTCCTTCTTGCTGCTCTCCAGCACGGCGTCGGCCAAGCCGTCGTGCGTCCGGCTCCGCACCATGCCCGGCTTGCCGGCGCCCTTCCCCTCCCCGCCTCTGCTCCGCACCCCGAAGATGCTCGGCATGGTTCCCCCGGACTTCCTCCTCCTGAAAAGCTTGAAGGCGGTTTTGTTAATCCTCCCCGACGGCTGCTCGGTGGCCGGGGGCTCGGCACAGTCGCAGTGCGAGTCCATTTCTGCCTCTGCCGCTGATGCCGCGGCCGCCGCGGCTTCCCCTCCGCCGCGGAGCGCCGTGCGATCCCTCAGTGACAGCCCCGCCGCCGCCCGCCCGTCTCCATGGCAACCCGGCGGAGGGAGGGAAGGAGGGGGATAAGCCGCTTTCCCCCCGCCGCCGCGGGCCCGCGCCAGCCGCCCGCCGCCCGTTCCGAGCCGCCNGCAGCGCCGCCGCCCCGCGGCCCTTACATAACGCGGCCCCTGCCCGCCGCCCCACGCCGCCTCTCCCACGCACAGCCGGGCTCTCGGGAGCCCCGGGAGGGTGCCGCGCCCGGGCGGGCAGAGCTCGGCTTTTATTCGTGAGAGCGTCTTGCACCGCCGCCGTGTCCTGCCGGCACGGTCGCACGGGGCTCTGGACCGCGGGCATTGCGTGACTGAAGCCCAGGGCTGGGGGATGCAGCGAAGCGCTCGCAGCGCCGACAGAAAGCGGGGGCCGGGGTCGCTGGGGGCTGGTGGCGGTGTGCAGGTGCCAGTGCACCACACGGCAGGGACAGACGGGTGGGAAAATGGGACACACAGACTGAAGCCGGTACGTAAATAGTCCCGGGGGCCGGGAAAAAGGATGCTAAGTTCTCCCCCCTCCCCTCGCTTTCACATCTTCCACCCCACCGGCACGACTCGCAGCGTCCCCGTGTCCCTCTTTCTCCGCAGTGCCCGGGGCCACATGTGCCCACTGCCGACGACCAGAGGGGAGCAGTGGTACAAGCCGGGGCACAGCCCAGCCTTCTCCCCAGTCGCCTCCCCTGCCATGGAGGGGGAGCACGGTGGCAGCCCCCACATAAACCTTTTCCCGGCCCCTGCATCCACTGTGCACAGCCATGGCACCCAACTCACGTCCACGTGTAATTGCCACCAGGGATGACGGCCAGCTGTCCAGTCACATCAGGTGGCTGGTGTCACCCTGACCACGAAACTCCTAACTGGCTGCAAATCTATCCCAGGTGAGAACAGAACAGAGCAGAGCATTTGGGAGGAACCTACAGCGATCATGCAGTCCAACTGCCTGACATAACAGCTTAAAGCACGTTCTTAGGGGTATTGTCCAAATGCCTCTTAAACGCTGACAGACTTAGGGCATCGACCACCTCTTTAGAAAGTCTGTTTGAGTGTTCACCACCCTCTCAGTAAAGAAATGCTTCCTAATGTCCAGTCTGAACCTCCCCTGATGGAGCTTTGAATCATTCCCATGCATCCTGTCTCTGGACACCAGGGAAAAGAACTCAACACCTCCCTCTCCACTTCCCCTTCTCAGGATGCTATGGAGAACAGAGAGGTCACCTCAGTCTCATTTTCTCTAAACTAGACAACCCTGGCCAAAATAACTGGCCCTGGGCTCCAGACTTGCTCAACTCCCAGCTGGGTTCTCTCAGTTTTGGGCAGTGCTCTGCACCAGAGCTGCAGAGCAGCCCTGCTTTCACCCAGAGCTGTAATAGTGCCTGTGCCCTGGCAGCCCAGCTGTGCCAGACAGCACTAGTCTGGACTCCTCAAAACAGAAACACTTGTCTGGGTTTAAGCTCTAAATGCATGTGAGTACCATTAAAGAGAAGTCGTATGTGGGCCCACTGGCATGGAGCTCCCTTTGAAATCAATAAAAGGCTATTGACTTCGCTGGCTGGAAGAATTAGTTGTGGGTTTGGGTGTTTTTTTAACATCATCAGACTTTCATTGCACTCTCTCATGAGAGTGAATTATCTGTTGTGAATAATTTATCCAGTGAATTTAGTCCTGTTCATGTATAAAAGTGCCATTTGCATTCAGAATTAGAAGTGTTCAATAAGAGCAATATGAGCGAGCACATCATTCAACTTACAGGTCTCTTCTGCCAGAGACAGAGGAAAGGACAGATGAGGCAGAAACCAAGATACTGGCTGGAGGAGGAGGAGTGGGTTATATTTTACAGAGTACAGTTTGTAAATGTGCCCAGCACCCAGAAGCCACAGAGATAGGAGACAGACCAGAACCTTGACCCAGAGGTGCAAGTTCCTCACCTTGACTGTGCCTCCATCAATTGTAGCAAGTCATGAGTTTCTCCATTACTTGGTCATATTTCTGCTGTTCACACAGATGAAGGTAACTTGATAAAAGAGAGAGACTACCAAATACTCTTGAGAAAATGCAAATACAAAGAGCCAGGCATACTTCCGAAATTTGAAAGAACAAACCCTGATCATGTATCTTGGGAAAAAAAATGGATAAAAATTCTAACAAGTAAGACTTGGCCACCCAACTGAAATTCTCTGTTTTTGCACTTTCATCCCAGTGCTTTGCTACATTTCACCAATCCTTTATATTTCACCAGTTCTTCTTACAAGCATTGGGTCCAATGGAAGGAGAGTCAGAGATACAAAAGACAGAGGAGAGGTGACTCAATGCTTCACAGCTGTATGGAACAGACAACTTATTGTGCCTTCTTTTTGTGTCAATATTTGTGGCTCTGACAGAAAGAGTGGAGTTTCAGCTTGTTTTTCAGCCAGCTTAAAATCCAACCGTTAATGGAGGAAAATGACTTGAAGTCAACCTGAAATTACTACTTGGGAAATGTTTTGACAAATGGATTTTTTTTTCCCTATACATTCGGTTTCAATACTTTTTGCACTTTAAAAAACATTATTTAAATAATCTTGAAGTACCAAAAAGGAAATGGTAAAGCACTGAATTTTGAAAGTGACAAATGAAATAGCCTCATTTTTTTTCTTTTATCCTTTTGTTTTAACCCAAAGGTACCTACGGATTCATCATTAACTTATGACATGCTTTTCAGTCCCCTGAATTATGACAGGGATTTCTTTATGGCTTCCCTTCATCTCTGTAGGTCTGAAATGGAAGTCTGCATCTGACAGTGAAAAATGTCATAACTCTGCATGCTTGGCAAGGGGGAAGAACGACTGACAGACACCTTGCAAAGTGAAAACAAATGAGGAGCTCTAATTTAAAAGCACAGAGAGACTGGGAGCCAGCAGGGAGCTCCTGATGACATGCAGATGAAGGACAGCTGTTCCTGCTGCATTCCCCCCGACCTGGCTTAGCCTTAGGGGCATCTGATGTGGTGGAAGAGCTCCCATGCTGAGCTGCATGGCATGGCCACACCAGCAGGTTTTATTCTTGCTGAAGGGGATATCAAAGAGGGTCTGTTCTCCAAGGCAGATTTTTTTCATGTTTAGATCGAGTATGAATGAAGAAAACCAGACAAGAAACGCTATATTAAAAAAATATTCAAAAAGGGGTAATATAAAAAATGTAGCGTTTATAGGTATGCATTTTTTAATAGCAATTAATGACGTTGTCACAAAGGTTATCCTCGTTTCCTGGACATACTCTACAGCTATTTGGGGCTGCTTATTAAAGCTTCCTGTCACAGACTGCTGGTCCAGCTCTCATCCTTGGCTCCACCACTGACCTGTGCTGTGATCCTCAGGAAGCCAGGGCTTTGCTCATTTCCGACCACGGTGCCTTCTCCAGTGACCCACGGGCGCCACCGTCCCGTCCCAGCCTCGATCCCTCCGGAGCGGCGGAGCCGCAGGGGCCCGCCCGCAGCTGGAGCCCTCAGGTGGAACAGCAGGATGGGCAGTAATTACAAACCAGCTGCAGAGCCTCACCCTGCTTTCTCCCCAGTCATTACACCCGGCAGTGCCCTCAGCTGCCCCACATGCTGCAGTCTGGCACGGAATGAAGACTGAATAACATCCTAGGTTTCATCACGTATGAGTTAGTGATGGGAGTGATAGGTAGCAAACTATCTTGTACCTCATTTTGACAGGAGTCCCAGGTTTTTGGTATTTCAAGGCTGCCTCACATGCTGAATGGGAGGACTGGGCACAGGGTGACAGGACAGAGGTGTTTGAACATCTCTGCAGGAGTTTTTAACTTCATGTTTCATTCCTGTGAAGCTTTAGTGACTCCAAAGATTCAGGAGCAACCCTCCCAACATAAGCAGGATGTGCTCAGTTTTAAGCCAGAAAACTAACAGACAACTGCACCGGGTTTTTTTGTGGGGTTTTTTTTGGTTGTTTTTTTTTGTTTTTTTTTTTTTGTTTTGGGTTTTCTTTTTGTTTGTTTTTTTTTTTTTTTTGTTTTTGTTGTTTTTTTTGTTTTTTTTTTTGTTTTTTTTTTGTTTATTTTGTTTTGTTTTGGGTTTTCTGTTTGTTTGTTTGTTTTGTTTGTTTGTTTTTGCTGTTGTTGTTGTTTTTTTTGTGGTTTTTTTTGCTAGCATTCTCTGTGGTTGTATCTCACACATCGCATATACTATAGGTTCACAGAATTTTTTAGGTCAGAAAAGACCTTTAAGACCATTGAGTACTACTATTACTTGTACGTATGCATATATAATTCATGGGGCTCAAAGATGCTACATCAGTTTAAAACTTGTAGGTCTTCTTAATGATAAGCAGTGAATCTAAATCACAGAATGTGAATTGCAAGACTTTGGCTGGCACAGTGCCTGCATCTAGGCCCCAGCTGGTAATGGGAGAAAGTCAGCAGGCTTTTAGGAAGCAATAGATAATTACCTTGCCAGGATCTAGAATTTAAGGATGAGTGCAGGGAGGCTCAGAGCAATAATGTGTCCATAGGGAAAACAAGCCTACCACCTGAAAACTTACTTCTAACACAGGAGGTTTTTTTTAACATGAATAGGTCTGCTACTGCACAGTTGGGCTCTTCAGTGCATTACAGTACCAGGAAATGGGAGAGGTGCTGTTTGCTGGATTACTAAATCAATGGGCTCATTAAGAGAGACATAAGTAGTGTCAGATCTCTACTGATACCTTAAAATCTGCTTAGCGAGCCGCTGGGACTAGAAAAAGACAACAGTTAAAAGCAGCAAAAAAATTCAGAAAAAGAAATGGGGAATTAAAGAATCCCTCTTGTTTTCCATGTGAGCATTCTTGCTGTAACGCCTGTCAGTGGCAAGTGGCTGCTCATACAGGTAAAGGGAGAAAGTGTCTGGATTTCCTACATTTGCCACTTGTTTGCATTTGTCTCCCAATGGATCAATACTGCACATTTCCTTCCTCCCCCTCCAGCCCATCCAGGAGCAGCTAACACTTCTTTGGGACCATTTGCTTTGTTACTTCTACATCGTTTTTCCCAGCCCTGACCATTTTCCATATCCTTTCCTCAAACCAAACTTCCCTCAGCTGCAGAGACATAAAGACCAGAGGTGTGCTGTTCAGCATGACCAGAGCCTGGCTGACTCTTGCTCCCAGGCAGCTCAAATCTGGGGACATGTCAGGGAAAAAGTTCCTAAGGGAGTCTAAAAAGTGCAGTATGTGGAAGGAAGACTAAAGAGTGGCAGGTAGAAGATGAGGGATAAAGTGAGGAAACTCTATCAGACTGTCATCTCCACACAGGCTTACCAGAAAATGCCTGCATAACACATGGAAAACTGTCACCAGCAAAATCTGATATCAGTGCAATGTACAGATAGCAAAGTTCATCATGACTAGGAGATGTGCATGTCCCAGTACAGTATATCTCCAGTCTCCAGAGAGATAATAAACTGTCATTACTGTGTTTTATTGGCTGAAGAGCTGCAGTACTGGGAAGTGTTCACTGAGCAGAGCAAGACCTGTTTCTCAAAATAGAGACCAGGGCTGTATTTTCAGAAAATTACATCTTAGCTCCACAAATTTATAGAATTTGGAAATGCCCACTGCAAAGCTGTCTAATTTAAGTAAACCAGGACGTACTCTAAATCTCCAAGAAACCACACCAAACAAGAGCCAAGACACAAAATCTTGAACAGGTAACGACCATGCCCTTCCACAGCATGAATGTGGAGCAAAGAAGAAAGCAGCCACTAACTTTTCACCTGTTTAAACACTGGCCTAGTCTAGCCAAAATGGGAAGAATTCTCATTTCATGAGCCTGGCAGGCTGTATGTCAGACCTGAGACCTCCTAGTGAGGACATCATGAGGAGGAATACTTGTCTTCAGTGGTAACATCCTTGCAGCAAAGATCAACAACTTCTGTGCACGTGAAAGCAATCCTGTGGCCACTGTGAGGTTTTCTTCTGTTACTGTCCCTCAGCCCCAACATCCCTTCTTGTGTGCAACTTCAGAGGGAAAAAAAAGTCCAGCAAGAAATGGATGTTGAGGTTGAACAAAACAATCATGGGGTTTCTGAAATCATGTAAACCACCTGAACTGAGAAAGGATGAGGATACAGTAGCTCATCCAAGATTTTTGAAGAGTTTTTGTTGTCAAAACAACGTTTCTGTATAAATGGCTTATATTTTGCTGTTTTAAAGAGCAAAACAGGAAAATAATAGTAAACCTCCCAAAATGAAGCAAAACATGATCTAGACCCCAAAGAAAATTATTCAATGTTTTCCAGTTCAGTCAACAGATTGAAAAAAATCAATTCTCTGCATACTATCTCTGCGTTATCCAACTGTTCTTCCCCATGCAAAACAAAAGGATTACAGCGAAATAAGGAAACAACTGAGATACTGGAAGAGGGGAAATATCCATCATTTGTCTTAAAGCTAAATACAAATTAAAAATGAAGGCAGTGCAGTGTAGTCCCCCAAGGGACAGATTTACTTCTAATTAATAATATGTTAGTGCCCTAGCCCTCTGCATTAAAAATCCAAAACCTTTTAATCCTGCTGGAACAGTATAGCTCGAACCTCTAAGAATTAACCCAGTCCAATCCCAGATTTACTTGCACTGTAATTACTGGAAATGTTTAGAGTTTATTTTCTTCCATATACTGAACTGAAAAGAGGAAGGTTTAAAAAAAATGGCATAAATATGTTTTTTTAGATGGACATGCTGCCATTTTTCTTTGAATGTTTGCAGTATCTGAGACATAATAAAAATTTAAATTTTATTTTTAATTCTGCTAGTTAAGTTTTTCTACTTCAAAAATAAATGAAAATAAAATCTTGGCTGTGCAGACTCAGCAGACCTGACTGACAATAGTACCACAGGAGGGATGGGTCTTCCCCACTATCTTTAATTAAAAGCCCAAACAGGAGTGTAAGCAGATTAGGGGGACCATGGGGAATACTGGGTCAGAATATGTTTTTCAAACAGTTGAGATGCAGTTGAGCATGATTTTTGGAGAACAGTTCTGTGGAGACACATTTATTGAGAGATAAGCATTTAGAAAACTTTAATCACCTTGGGGATGCCTGAGGTTTTTCCTTACCTTTGTACTATCTCTGACCTTTCCATTGACTTCAGCAGAAATACTCCTGATTAGTGTCAGTAGGTATAAAAGAATTGGGACCTTAATTAAAGATTCAGCCTTCCTAAATAGGATACCCAGATAGATGTGATCTATCTTTTTTTCAAAGTAAGAAATACCCAATTTGCTAACAAGGCTTTTGTGAGATTCAGTTGACACAGATACATTTAAAAAAAAAAAAAGTCCTTTCATTACAATTATTGATAGATTCACTATTAGTTTGATTTCAGGAGTGCTCTTTCTCACTTTCCTCCTCTCCCCTCATTTCACTTTTTATAAAGCAATCAGGCCCTGGGCAGAACATGGATCAGAGCAGGTGGGTGCCAGCACCATGGTAAAATGTGGAAGCCTTTGGGCACAGATGAAAGGACTCAGATGCCAAATGTGAAAAAGACACCTGAGCACGTGTGAAATACACAGGCTGCAAGGGAATTACTGAAAAGCTTTGGGACCAAATCTGTGTCTTGGGACGTGGTGTGAAAGGAGAGAAAGAATTGTGATTTTTATTACAACAGATTTTCAAAACTAATGACAAAATTCAGTCACAGGATTTTTTTTAGGAGCCCCAAAACTGAAACTACTCCTGTATGCAGATACACACTACGTGTTTTGTATCTGATACAGGGTATGCCTCAGCAGTTTCCAAAACTGTAAGTTGACTGTAAGATGCCACACAAAACTAGGCCGTGCCTTGCAAACCTGTAGGAACCATTGGCTTCTATCTGTGTCAAACCAAAAGGTAGGTTTTGTCTCCCCATACTTTAACCAGCTGCAGAGTAAACAGCTGCATGTCAGCTAGGTAGCTTAAATCCCTTTTCTTTAATGTGGCAAAAGGCAGGTATTCTTAGGGTGCAGTTTATCTGACATGTTTTACAGGCCAGATTATGGGTGGATGGGGTAAATCTTATTCTAAAAGCTCTGAACTCGAGTTAAATGTTCAGAGAAAAACACTTAAGTTTGCTCAAACCACCCCGTCTCTAAATGTTTTGATACTTGTGGTGTTTAAGCCATTTCCTCACTTTCCGAAAAATATCAACCAACATTTTTCAGATGTCAGATTTTCCATTTGAGTAAAACATTGTTACACAGAAATAAAACGTTTTCCATCATCTCTAAAGCACGCATGTGCATTGCTCAATGTGTGTACGTGTAGCAGTGCCTTCTCCTCGCACTGGAGGAGCTACTAGCACGGTCACGGGTTTGCAGGACTGGCACTCTGGTCGAGGTCACACCATGGGAAAGGCTTGGTGCAACCTGGATTTTGGTTGTGTTGGTCCCCTGGAGCTGCCAGAGTTTCTAAAGAAGTCTGACCCTGCTTGTTCTTTCTAGAAACTCTGCCTTGATGCAGACTGGTGAGCTCGTTAGCTGGAGGCAGTGCCGGGGATGCTGGTGGATTGTGGAGCAGCACAGGAATAATTTTGCATGCAGCACTTCCACAGATCCCATTTCCATGTCGGTCCCTGATGCTGCTCTTGCCAAGGAGCGTCGGGTGGGACACATGACACAAATAACACCAGAGGTTTTTTTCCATGGGGCTATTTTTGACAAGTGCTGTTGCTTTGACAGCAGATCGCTCGATCAATTCTAACTGAATGTCAGCTAAAGGACGGCTTTTCGGTTGTCTCTTTTGGCTTTTTTCTCTTCACCACTAAGAAAAACGAAGCAGTGGGTGTTGATTTATGACAGTTTTACTGAAATATCTAAGGAGTAGAGTGCAGTCTGAGAATAGATTCGTACCAAGAGGAATAATCACTGGGGCTTCCACTCCTACTCTTTTTTTTTGCCTTGGACAAAACAGGTTTCCAGAGAAGCACCGTTTGAACAAGTACCATGTCAGAAACATATGATTAGGCCCTCTGAGTTGGCAGGTAGGGTACCTAGTAGGCAGAGCAAGCATCCACCAACCTCTTGGAACGTGAAAGTCTCTCCTCAGTGGTGTTTCCCCACACAATAGCTGGATTCAACATCTACCAAGGATGGCAACTGCAAAACTCCCACCAAACTCCGCAGTCCTGGATCAAGGCCAGGGGCAAGCAAACTGGGAAACAGTAGCACCAGTTTGCCCTGTGTCTCTGGCTGACTGGGAAAAGTCCATTTCTCTTGATTCCTGGCCAGGGCATATAATCTCCTGTTTCCAGCAAAACCCAATTGGAAAATTATGCACCAATCCAAAAGGTGTTACATCAATCAAATGGGACAGTCAAGATCATCCACTCATTTTTGAGGAGTTTTTCAACAGAGATTCACAAAAATAGGCTGACAGGTGGTCACAGAGCCTTGCCTGAACTCATGGATTACCAGGACAGAAGGAAGCATCCTGTGGCTGTTAGATCTGCAGACTTGGAACAAACAAACAGGAGAAAATGACCTGATTATTTTTTTGAAAACACATGACTGTGGCTTGTCTCTCTTTTGACTTTCTTGCTTCATAACATACATGCGCACACATAGATACGTGCGTATCTAAACATACAGAAGTCCCAGAGCATTTTTGTCAGAGGGATTCCTCTCCTTTTCACGCTGGTCTTAAACATGCCTAACAGTTTTCTCTCTCTCAAAGTAACTGTCAGCATTATTTTTTTTTATCTGTAATTGTATCTATGAAATAGTAAAGGGGATAACCAGACAACAATCTGCATCCTTCACTAACACGTATCTCAGATCAATTGATAATCCCTTGTCAGTCTGATTGCTGTCAGAACCAGGACAAGCAAAGGCATTTTCATTCCCACCATTGCAGCTGTTGTCTTTTTCTGTTAGCCCAATTAAGCAAAGCGAAAAGGAATAACACCATATCAGAGCCAGTGTGCCTTAGGATATAAATTGTCGTCTTTTATTTGTTCATAGCCAATGCCGCAAGAATAACAAAGCGATGCCATGAAACTCAACCACTGTGCTGAAACACAAAGGAGCCATTTTTTCCCCTCCAACTCTTGATGGCATCCGGCCATGCTGCCCCATGGCAGGCGCCAGCCTCCCTCAGCCTGGCTGATGGCAGGGCTGTGCACAGCCTCCCCGTGCTGTCTGTGGCCAGCCCCGTGTCCCTGCTGCTGGGCACCAGGGCTCAGCCTCCCTCAGCTCAGCATGGCTGGGCTTCCCCCACCACTCTAGAGACAAGAGGTTTTGCTGGGTGCCTCCATCAAAGCTGTTCCCCTCCTCCACTGCTCCTCCACACTTGGCAGGAGAGAGCCCTACACCTTTCATCTTGCAAAGCAAGAGGGAGCCAGTACTTTTCTCTGGCACTGCTAGCCAAAGCCCTCCTGGAAAGTAGCTGACGCTATTATTGTAGAAGTGTAGCTGACTTATGGCAACAAATGCCAGAGAAGTGCATCATCCTTGTGGCTTGTTGTCTGCATGGCAGGACACCCTGTTGTGTGCTGGATTGTCACATGTAATCTATGCAAACGCAGTCATTAGCTTTAGCAGATGTTTTTCTATTATGCTGTTTCAAAACTGAAAAACAGATCAGCTGGCATTTTTGTTTTCTTACCTAGATTTTGAGGAACAGAATAAATTGCAATGGCCCCTTGCTAACATGAATGCACCCTTCCTGATACATAACACTCTGTACCTACTTCCACTCTGTATAAGAACATTTTAATTACTGCTTTTCACTTTCCTGATCTAATTTTCAACAAGAATCCTCATAACAGCTTTAGGAAAGTAGGTTTGTGTTTTAGTGCCTGTGACACAGGGAGACAAACAGATAACTTAGCAAGATATCAAAGCAGAGAATCAGCAGCAAATTTAAGTTCTTCATTCCTGGTCTTTGCTGCCAGGCAGTGCCCCTCATCACAGAATACACTTTTTGCTTTCCTTGGGCCTGTACATCTCCACTAGGTGCCTGTGACAGCTACCAGAGCAGCAGGCAAGGTAGTTTGGGTACAGCCACTGGGTCTGAGGGGCAAGATGGTTTAGTGGCACGAATGCAGGCTGTTTCGTGCCTGGTGTCTCACTGCCAGACAGAACCCTGTGCAGAGAGCAGATACAACCTCAATGTCCCATCCTTGAGCTGTGGTTGGGCCATGAGAGCACCGGGGGCACAACCGCAGTCTGACGATGAGAGCTTGCGGTGGGAATTGGGACTGGAGCAGGGACCAAGGCAAGACTGACAAAAAAGAAGCAAGAAAGAGGGTGAAGCTGAACTAAGAGGATTTGCTGGGGGCTGTGCCAGGAAGCCCCTGGAGCAGCCATATGGCTGCAGGCAGTGCCGGGCACCACCAGCCTCCATCACTCCTGTGACCATACGAGCAGCAGGGCAGCGGCGTGCTGGGGTGGCCCTGGGCTCCCCGCCTGCCTTCCCTACGCTCTGCAGCTGCTTGCCCAGGGCCACCGGGCTCACCAGGGTGTGGGGAGAGGGTAGAGAGGGCTCGGGAGTGGTGGGTAAGTGAAGCTGGGAGTGGGGGGCTGGAGCAGCCCAGCAGAGCTCTGCACCTCACCTCCCCAGCATCCCCGGAGCATGAGCCCGCCCGTGGGCACAGAAGAGCTCATTAGGCTGTGCTGTGGTAATGAAGTGTGGATAGTGCTTGTACCTCCTGGAAGTGTGGATAGTGCTTGTATCTCCTGGATATTTAAATGTGAATCAGTTTAACTGAGGGTTAATTAAAGCTGATGTGGTCCGGCTTAAATCTGTGCTCCTTCAGTTCTCTGGGAAGATGTTAGCTGCAGAGGTGGGATGCTATCTCCCAGAAGCAGAAGGGTTTGAGCTGGTTAATTGTTAGAGGCGTGCTGACCCAAATGAAGCTCTCAGAAAGGGCTCAGCTCAGTGCCCTTGGAGATCACTGAGTCTGTTTGCTGTAGGAATGGAGACATTCAGCCTCTCCCCTCAGTCCCAAAGACAAGGTACACTTCTTCTCTCTGTTTTCATCAGTATAAATAGGTTTGTTTATCCTAAAGTAAACCAACCTTACCAGAATACTCAGCTGCACCAATAAAAGGGAAAGGGTAAGAAAAAGACCAAATAACACAAATTGGCTCCCTTACTAAATGATTGGAAAGCACTTAGTGATAGGAAGGCATATAAAATAATAATAATAATGAACAGATCACAGTAGCACAGAGCCCTAATGTAAATTTGGTGTGACTCCAGCGTCTGACTTGCCTTTTGCACTTCAAATACAGTGAAGCATTTAAAGGGAATGATGCTTTTTCTATTAATCATTTATAGTATCAATAACTTCCTTAAAGAGTCTTTTTTTTTTTTTCATACACTGGGCTTTATGGATGTTCAATTATATTAAAGCATTGCAAACAATTTGCTTCTAGCTAAGGAGAAAGATTTTCAGAAAGGTTTCTCTTAACATCAAAAGTGAAAAGTCATTTCCACAAAGGAAATACATTAACCTGCTACCTGCCAGTATTTTCAAAAGGTCCTTGAAAATTCTAAGTAGCATCAGATGATAAATTATTATCTTGTAATACAGTGTTTGTGCACTGTATTGTTGGTTGTGTTACTTTTACACTTAATAAGAATTGAAAAGAACAAGAATGGCACAGGACACTCCTAAAATGGCAGGAAGCAATAATCAAACATTTTATCCACATTCATTTCACTCTGGTAGCATGTTTTTCTCTCTCTTTCAAAAAAAGAGAGAGTATTACAACATGCCACTACAAATCTCTGTCCAGTGTGTTGCTCTTTACCGGGGGTTTCCTGCTACAAGCCTTAGCTGGACAATCAGGCAACCAGGCTAAATTACAAAGGCAGGGCTCCAAAGTGTAGTCATTTTTATACCACAGCTGTAACACCAGGATCAAGCAGAACCCCGGGGTCCTGGTTGGGTAAGGCAGTGCTATCAGAGATGTAGAAAGCTTCACTTGCCAGTAATTATCATGAACATATTTCCAAGTGAGAAGTACAGATCCAGACATTGTATAAACCATAACCAAAGCACCTACATTCGCATTTAAGCATCTTAATGCACAGCTAAATTAAAGAACCAAAAATCAAAGCTGTAATACAAGAATAGCAGTTGATTAACTCAGAGCTCAGCCAGACCCTGCCGACCCTGAGCCAAAGACCAAGCAGAGCACTGAGGCTCCAGGTTTAGGTGTGAGGATGCTGGAGAGGGCAGCTGGATGCACTGGGGCCAGCCCTGGGGCCAGTGAGGAGTGGGTTCCCAAAATCCTGGTTCTTTGCTGCTCCCATTCCCTGGGTCTGGAGACACCTGAGGAACAGCAAGGAGATTACTCTTGCACAGTCAGGGAAATATGGGGTTGGAGGTGTCACATGAAGCCAGAAGAGGATTTCCCAGTCTCATGAGGACTGCAAGAGAAGAGAAAGCTTCTAACTCCAACTCCTCAGACCTCTCCAAGGGGAGAGGAGCCCCTCCTGGGGAAGCAGCCATGGGAAGAGAACTGTGGACAGCATAGAGGGCAATGCCAAGTGCATCCTTCTAGTAAGGCACAATATGCCCAAGCTACACACAATGCCTCCAGGAGCCTCCCAGGCCACGTTTGATACACCTCACACTCATCAGTTTTGGCTCTTCACCCCATGCTGATACTGTCTGTCCGTAACAAGGATGGAGAATAAGTTTGTCTCACACATTAAAAAAAGATTGGATATTACTGAATTGTGGAAAGTACTGATCTTGTATATATCACAACATTTTTTCTCTTAATGCGTGCAAAGACATCACTATTAGAGACGTACAGGCTCCAGACAGTAGATCGTAATAGTCGAAAATGGTTTTTTTCCTGTCCTTGTGCTCACTTAAGCAGTTTTCTGTAAAATTCAACAGGGAATTTCCTAAAGACAGTAAAACTACCAGTTTAATTCCTTCTTGCTTTATCTGCATTTCTAAGTCTCAGAATGATTTAATTAGTAACCAGCATTACAGCATATGTGGATTACAGTCCTTCCTATCACGACAAAAATATTTTTAGCAGGATTTAAAAAAAAAATTTACAAGCTTTCCCCCAGTCCCCGTTCAGCTGGACAAATGGGAGCTCATCTGTTTGTAAAGTAGTTTTGGTTTTGAGCACATTTCTTGAGTTTTTGCACCAGGGAGCTGCAGACTTTTAAAGCTCCTTCTGTGGCTCCTCTGGAACACAAAGTGTATTGTGGATGACTGTTATCAAAATAGAAATGGCTATGCAGGGCCAGGAGTTGGATTTGATGATCCTTGTGGGCCCCTTCCAACTCAGCTTATACTTTGTGATTCTGTGATTTTTTCTTTTTCCATAAATATGGAAATAACTTTGTTGAAACCTGGGGTGGACAGTAATCTCTCCTGACACCTTGTAAAGCAGAAGGAGCTGATGCATGCTGGGGTTGGTCTTCTGAGTGGATACAGCCCCACACTCCAGAGAGCTGCTGGGCTAAGGAATGGAGAATTGTTTAAAAAGCAGCAAGAAATGAGGACAGAAAATTTTAAGGCCATGCCATATAGAAAATTCAGCATGCAGACTTTGTCTTCTGTCCCTAACATATAACACAGACCAGTTCAGATGGGAAATACCCTGGGCTGCTGCAGCACAAGCTGACACAGAGGCTAACACGTGCAGAAGCAATGTCCAGGAGCAGATCCCAGGCACCAGCAGATCCCAGCACTGGCATTTCTGTGATGGTGTCAGAGTACCAGCTGCACTGAAAAGCAATCTGCTGAAAAGCAAAGCTGGAGGCACGGGTGGAGCGCAGGCAATTCTGGCTGACAGAGCAGCCAGCAGTCCAACACCTTGTTTTGAAGGCAGGAACAGCCATGAGTGCTGAAACAGAAAGTCAGCCCCAAACCTGGCTGCTCTGGAGCTGTGTCACCAGAACTGGCCCAGGTGGGACCTGGTGGGGCAGACAAGGAGTGAACAACCACAGATGGTCACACAGGAACCTCCTGGCTGCAGATTCTGCCCATCTCTGCTGCTTTCCAGACACAGGAGGCACCTGCTGCGTGGCTGGAGGAGAGGACCCTTCAGGCTACTTTGTCCTGTGGGAAGTGACTGAGACCCTTGCTCCACACCCATTCCCATACATGACTGGAAACCAAGGAAAGGAAATATCCCTGAACTTGCAGGCAGTATTGCATAGAGATAAGAGGAAGGAAAAAACACACACGCTTTTCTCTTTTGTCCTTTGCAGGCAAGGGCAAAAAATCTGGCCAAGACAGTAGTTTTATAGCTGAATTAAACTTGAGAAATAGACCTCCTTTTACATGAACTGAGGCTATTTAAGCTCTAGCACCCAAAAGGTTACTGGATTTGCCTGCCATGAGGCAAATTCCAGCCGTCTGGCATACTTTTTGCCATGTCTGACCACAAAGGCATCATTACTGTGTGAAGGAGTTCAGCTCACCAGTCACTGATCTTCTGGCCCTTCCAGATCTTCATCACATAGTTTCCTCTCACTGTTAAAGTACAACACCCTCAAGAGAGGAATGTGGCAGTGTGGGAAGTGACTGAGCTTCTTATGAAGTCCCAGGCAAAACCCCTTAATGTGAATTCTGTTTCTAATCATTTATTTCCAGCCATTTCTCAGCTGTGTCCTTTACAAATTCCTTGAGGGAAACGTATACCCCATGAAACTGGAGTTATCCTAGATACCCTTCAAAGGCTGAATGTTACACAGGTGATTTGTTCTTTTCTTCCCATACCTGCAGATGAGAGACATTGTGTTCAGCAGTACTTTCAAACAGACTCTTCATATTCTTGTCCTCAAAAGCAGCACACACATTCAGTTCTTTATTGCGTTGAGGCAGTAAAGAAAAAACAGAAAAGGACAAGGCCTTTTGAGAACCACCTCCAGGAGCAGAGGATAAAATACAGGGCCCAAAATGGGCCAGTTATAAAAAAGAAACAAGAGCAAGGAAAAACCAGGAAAGGAAGGAAGGAAGGAACAACTTTGTAACAAATGAAGAGCAGGGGTGAACAAGCTGGTGTGCAACAGAGGTCTCACCAGACTTCTTGCTGAGCCTGATGAAAGGCACACAAAACAGAGAGACTGGAAAGCCAAGTGAGAGGCCAAAACGTCCCCTCTGCAGTGCTGTATCCCGAGACATGCCCCAGTGCCACTCAAAGGAGAGGGGCCAGGACGCCGGCAGCCAAAGCCAGCACGCACGCTCACGGAAAAGCCACCAGCACCACCATGTCCACACTGCAAAGGCAGCCAAACCAGTACTCTCTGGAGCTGAAAAGGGCATCACAGCCCTTCTGAAAAGAAATAGCTCACGTGTGACACACACAGATTCACTGATCTGTGTACCAACCGTTGTACGTTGCTTCAATGGACGTGTGATTTGAGTAACTGTAGAATTCAGAGAGTCAAACTGATGTGGCTCCGACAGATAATTTCATTAAAAAAACCCCCAAAACTCAGAATTGACTGTTTTTCTAAGTGGCAAAGACTTGGAGAGACTATAAGGGATTCAGAAGAGTTCACTGAAAACTGAACCCTCAAAGCCAAGAGCTGCCAGCTGACAAGAGCAGCCTGGAATGATTTGTCTCAATTAATTAAATTTGTGATTTCACTTCCTCCAGGGTTGTGTTGGTTTGTTGGTTTTTTTTGGTGGGTTTTTTGTTTGTTTGGTTTTTTTTGTGCTATGTTTGCACAAAAATTCCTTAAATCTTGACACAACAGTTGAATGTCAAGACTCTCACCAGTTTTGTGGGAGAATACAGGCACACCATTTTAGTAATTAGGTTTCTGTTTCTCCAGCCATTCAACAAATTAGTAATATGGTGAAATAATGTTTTAATTTTGATTTAGGTTCCTTAAATTTATGATGCTGTGCAAGTGGAAAATAATTAGCATGAGACCTCCTAGGATCTACAAAACTTACTGCAATTGTGCTTGTAGAAGGTCATTAGTCTTTCTTCAATATAAAATTTGTCAATTAATGTATCACAACCTTTTCTCTTGCTGTTATTATCTATGTGAGAGCTGTAAAAGGCTGTGGCATTCTTGCTTTCCAAGTACAGAAATTCAGTCTGCTCCAGCAGAATTTTGGTATTTCTGTTAGTTGGTGTAAGGCTGTGCCTATTTGCCCTTGATTTCATGTTTAATTAGGTCTACAATATTCCATAATTAATCTCTTAAACAAGATCTGAAATAGAGATTACCTCTTGTTAGAATTCTCAGCTTAGTCATCTCTTTTTGGTACATGAAAAAGCCGGTGCATCTATCTCAGACACTATGTTAACTCCTCATGCCGTTACCCTAGTCCAAATATTCCAACACTTCCAATCAATATGTACAAAAAATAAACAAGCATTCTGAGATGGGCTGGATTTTCCCTCTAGCCAGGCTCCCACCTATAAAATTTCTTCCACCAGCCGTTCACTCCCACTGATGCAAAAGTAAAAACAGCCTGCATGACTGCTCTGCTGCAAAGTTTCCCTCTTTCCAGCCCAGCTCCCAGCCTGAATGTGCTTTGTCTGGGCTGCACTTTGATGTTGCATCGGGCAGCTTTGGAACAATATCTTGGAGACAGCATTAAAGCCAGCCAAGGGCACAACATCCAGCCACCACTGTGCCATTGTGCAGATAATATGCTGTGGCTTGGCAGGAAACCTGGAGGTGGGCACAGAAGTCCCCAAATTTGACATCAGGGGTTGACGGGCTGCCTCTCACAAGGAGCTCCACAAAAGCCAGGCCAGAGCAAAGCTCCCTCCTCCCAGTTTGGACTGGTCACTCCTTTGAGTGCAAAGAGGACGGACACAGCCTTGCCAGAGCTGTTGTCCTGTATTGGATTTGAGCAATGAAGGATTGAGAGGGGGGAAAGATGAGTTGTTTGTGTGTATATGCATCTGTCAGTAAGGGAGCTTAAGTTGGGGATGAGAGACGAGTGCTGGAGAGGTACTTAGAGAGATTAAGTGCAGCAGATTTATAGGTGAAATCTGGTTAGTGTAGATGCAAAAGGTTGTGGGGGAGATTTTCAAAAGCACGTGTGGGAGGAGACTGCTTGGATACTATTGATTTTCTATTTTGGTGCCTAGCTCCCAGCACTGTGTGACAGTCTTGTGAAGCACCGGAGCTTCTGGAGACACGGGGAGAGGTCTGTGAAGCAAGCCGGTGATGAGTGAGCACTGACACCGTCCCGCACCGCAGAAAGGGAGGGAGGGAGGGAGGAAACCACGCGCAAGAGGCCCCCTCCCCCCAGGTCACAAAGTGTCCCTATTGCCCGTGTTTTCCAAATGCCTGGTGGCACAGGCAGAGGGCAGAGAGCAGCAGCACCACACACAGCACACATTCATCAGCTGTGGGCATGTTTCCAGCTTGGTGAGCAGGAGGCATCGCTGCACAGAGGGGACTGCAGCCCAGGAGTCCACTTTCCCTGTAATTAACCCATCCTCACGTGGAGGCAATCCCTTCTGCTTTGTCCAGACCCCAGAGATGGCATCCAAGCACCAGAGGGAAGATTGCAGCCAGTGCCCACACACAGGGAGAGGAGGATGTGAAAACAGGAATGGGTTTAGCCAAGCTCTGAGGCAGGGCCACTACAGCTCTTCACTCGCTGTCAGGAAACAGCAGCTGCTGCTCCACCACGTGCACTTTGTTTTTCCTCTGAAGGCAGAAAATAAAGTAGGTCACTATTTTATTTTCCAGAAGCCGAGATTAAGGATATTAGGAAATGGCACAGTATAGCATAAGCTGCTGATGAAAACACCAGAGACTCAAGCTGCATGTGTTTATACATGGCATGAATGAGAAACTCAGTTGTTGACATGAAAAACAGAGATCATGTGTAGATGCTACATAAAGAAGAGATATAAGGTGCATTAATTAGAGGCTATTAAGGCAAAAATGAAAGGTTTCTGGCTCTTGAAAAAAAACAGGAGATAAAGTAGAAAAAATATTAGCTGTCACATAAATTAAAGAGTGCTAGTCAAGTACATGTTTATTTTCCTTAAGAAGGCTCAGTTTTTGTAGGTGTGCTGTGTTTTACAGCCTCTCCAAACCTCTGTGGGTAACTAACAGTGTTTAAGGTGATTAAACTGGTGCTGGGAGCAGCAGGACATCAGCTGTAGGACCACAGCTATAAATCCATAGCCATTAGGCACAACAAGCTTTGCCACATGTGAAGAATTTGGGTGTTTTTCCACTAAATCTTACACCCTGAGATGATAATGGTTCACATTCAGGCATGTTCCATCCAGCAAGGAACAGGGAACATGATATGTAAGACAAGTCCAGTTACAAACAATCGGCAAATTCTAGGAAAGTGAGAGAACCAAAAAGCATTTTTTTTTGTTTTTAATTAAGAAAAATAATGAAGACATTCAGTGAAGAACTACAGATCATCCACAGAAATTATACAGTGCAGCAAGAATTTGTACACAATTCTCATAACCATGAGCTAAACATTTCAGTGAAGTGTGCAGTCTGAAACTTTGAAGTTCTCTCTGCCTTAGACCCCTCTCTTGTGACTCTGCCCACACAGATGTGTCCTTACAAAAGCAAGGAGGCAATAGTTCTTGTCAAAAGCAGTGAGGGTTTTAAGAAACACCCACTCCAGCCCCGCATGTCACTACTGGGACCTCTCCTGAGCAAGCATGTCACAGAGGAACTGCAGCTTTTGCAAGTGGTCAAAAGGCAGCAAGACTGCAACACTCAGTTCTGTCTCTGATAAAGCAAGAATTTTAAGGTTAGACATTATTATAATGTATATTGCCTTGGAAACAGACAACATCTGAAAGGAAAGGAGAGCAGAGATTGGGCAGATTTATCTATAAGTCATTATAGGAGATTCGCTCTGTTGTTCAGAGCGTGGTGCTAATAATGCCAGGGTTATGGGTTTGATCCTTGTATGGGCCACGCATTTTGGAGTTGGTCTTGATGATCCTTATGGGTCCCTCCCAACTCAGAATATTCTGTGGTTTCTTCCCTTTTTTTTTCTTTTATTAATTAATTCATTTCTAAATCCCCTTTCTTTCACTCTACAAGGAAGGACTCCTGAAAAAAAAACTAGCAATGAAGCCTCAGCCTGCAATGAAAAGCAATGAAGTCTCATCCCTATGTATGTTTCTGCCTAAACCTTCCCAGCACAGATAAAGGTTTATTTGCCATATGAACCCAAAGCAGGGCTTTCACAGTGTCCAGGACTCAGCCCAGTTCCCCAAAGCTGAGAGCCCCCTTGGCCTTTCCCACAAACAGACAGGGAGCGCCAGGCCATGGCAGAAGTGGCAGGTTGGGGATGCCCCCGCAGGAAAAGCAAAGGTGGAATTACGGAGGTGGTCAGTCAAGGCAGGCATCAGCCCAAGCCACAGCCTGGACATGGACTTGGTGCTGCCCTCTATGTCACAGCAGAAGAGCCTGGAGCTGGCCTAGCCCCTGGGGATCCACCAGTGCCACACTTACCCTACAGAGGGGAAGGAAAGTTGTTTCAGACATGATTCATCCTTCCCGGTCAGGCAAGAGAAACCCGGAGTCAGAGGTCTGAAACGGGATACACGGATGGCTACCTAGAAACATCTTTCTCTCCATTGTCTGCAAGGGAGCCCAGAGGAGTTTCAAATGCTGTCACCTAACACCTGGACCTAAGCACTCAGACACAGACTCTGCAGCCTTGTCCCAGCTCCTGCGTGCCAGCCAGGAGGGACAACTAAACCATGCTGACATGTGAGGGAAGGACTCAGCCCACCAGAGGAGCTGGCAGCTCCCATGAGCAGGGCAGTCAGAATTCAGAGGTTTGGACGTGCTTCACCAAAGGCAAAGAAATCTGGATCCTCGGTGTTATTTATCTGATTCTAAACAGCTTTATAGAAAGATTTTTGTTATTCACACCTTCATTAACTGTTGCTTAATTCTGTACTTCCCAGTTTCTCAAGGCCTCCAGATGTAACAATTTCAATTCTCCTCTTTACAGAGGAAAGCTAATGCATTCAAATGAGTCACTCCAGACTTTCATTTTTCATGTTGTTCTTAAGTTGCTCTTATTCTTCCTCAGTTCTGCCTCACAAGTTAATGGAAAAGATTTACTGTCTTCATTTTCACTGGTACTTACCTTTAGCACTTTTGCTTGCCCAATAGATCTGTTGCAACTGGTAATAAGGGAAATTGCTACTGCCTGCCTTCTGCAGAACTTACTTTTTCTCCTTTACAAGCTTTTATGACATTATGTAAACACAGGCCATCTTAGATTAAGAACAGCACTTTAGCATAAAATATTCAGACTGTGACAACACCGGGGACCTTCCTATGGCAGCTTTATGCTGTTGTTCCAGTCATCTAGATATAATATTGCCATTCTGCAATTTGATAGAAGTTTTAAGCATTCTGGGAGGAATTGGTATTCAGTGTGATTTTACTGCATTCATAGATTAGTAGTAGATATTTTCCAGATAACACTATTAGAATTATCTGTAGATCCAGCCTCAGGGCCCTCAGTGAAATTGGTCTATATAAGATAAGGCTAAATCTTTGACCTGAATAGATTACAATCTAAGCAAACCAAAGGGAGAACTGATGAAAAGAGGATATTATCATAGTTTTCCATGGGCAAGCAGGAGTAACACTGAGATTAAATTACTTATCTTGAGGTCAGAGATAGCCCACAGCAGACCCTGCCATTCAATTCACATCTCTTTGAGCTCCACATTTAACTAGGAAGCCATCTTCCTACTCGCATATACAAGATAATTTAAAAAGCTGGAGAGTTAAATCTTGGTTTATTACTGTCTGGAAATTATTACAATATCTCTAAGAGAAATAAAATATCTTTCTTTGCATCATGTATCTGTTAGTAAATAGGTGTTTTTCCAGAGAGCAAAGGTAAAATCAAAGTTTTTTCTTGTTCCATCTAAAGAATATGGAATATGGAAATATTTACAAAATATCTAAGATGCCTTGGTGAAAGCCAGTTGCATAATTCACATCATCTATTTTATTAGACTTGCCACATGGAAAGAAAATAGTGCTTTCTGCAGCAATTGCTACATTATTTCCCACTTACTTTGAAGTGAATCTCCTTCCGAGAGACCAAAGCTAAGAGGTAACAAACTAATGTCTTCACTGTACAGCACAATTGCTGACCACCACATGGGTGGGAATTTAAATCTTGTGTTTCAAACTCTGCCTTTTCAGAGAGAAGAGAGAGTAGAATTTCCTACATGTCTAAGGGAATGAAAGCTTCACCTCTACACAACACCTGGGACTTCATCCCCAGTGAGAAGCACCCCACTCTATTCAGGACTACAGACCCAGCTCTTCTGCTTCCTCTTCCACTTAAATATGTTCAACTATTGGCATCACTTCTCATCCTCAGACCTTGGTACACCCACACTACCGTGACACATCCAGAACATGCCTTGGAAATAAGGAGGATCCAACACCAGTACCAGTGAGCCCTTGGGGAAGTACATGAACAGGGGGAGGGGGACATCCCAGTTTAATCACACAAAGTATATCTCCTTCCAGCATTGCAAAGCTCTGAAGAAACAGGCTTTTTAGTTCTAGGCTGGCTTTCCCAGCACCCTCCTTACAGCCCAGACCACTTCAGACATTCCCCCTCTCAGAGCTGACTCATCTATTTAAGTCTCCTCTGGCCCATTAGGCTCAAATCTTCCTACCTGGGACAGGGACTCTGGTTCAAAGCCTTCTCCTTATCCAAGCTGATCTCACATCAAGCTCTGAGCCCCAAGGAGTCCCGGAGCACTTGGCCAGGAAGATGAAGACCAGGGTTACAGTGATCTTAGATGACTACACACAGAGTTGTACTCCCTCTTATGCCCCTTTCCTTCTCTTTAATTCATGCATCTTTATTAGTTATCTGGAGGTCAGCCTTGCTTCCCTGGGGGCTAGAAAGCCTTCTGGTGCTCCATGGCAAGCTTTAGTCATCCCAGAGAGGCCTCAAGAGAGACCAAAGATGAGAGGGAGGATGCTCTCTCAGGGTTTCTGCTGCACTGCAAATCTGCTCAGCCCAGCATCAGCCCAGGAGCCAGGACAGCCAGGAGAGAGAGGTGTCTGCCTGAACCCACCCAGCTTTGTCAGAAAATGAACTAGAGCCTCTCCTTTCATGTGCAACTCTTAACCACTACATTAATAGTTAAAATGCAGCACAGCTGTGAAAGGATTTGTGACCAGACCTGCTTTGCCTCTTTCACCAAGCACCAGCATCCCTTGCTGGCAGTCTCTTAACCAGCTCCCTGCTCTTCACATCAGTGTTTTGAATCCTATTCTTCAGTGTCTCTTGCCAGCCAGGCAAACCCATCTCTGGGGTGCAGCCCAAGCTTTACTACCAATGGGATGAGACTTTAGGCTCTGGTGTCTATAAATAGCATCCTATGAGTCCCCCAGCTCCCCACCAACAGCACAAGATGCCTTGCAATGCTCCCCAGTGCTGCTCTGGAGGCCACTGCCAGGAAGTGCTCCATCCAATAATCACTGCAGTGTTCAACCTCCAGGCACTTGGCTCCTTCATCAGCCCTTACTTTCCTGTAATTTCCATTTCCTGGGCATGTTTCTGAGCTACTCCAAGTTCCAGCCCTTGAACCTGTAAAAGCAGCAGGGATGTGACTCAGGGCGCCTCGCTTGGCACGACTGAGGGCTCAGCCGGGGCTCCCTGCAGTAAATGACACAAAGAGGCATTTGCACCATGTGGCTCCCGTGACCCATTTCAGTTGTGCACCGTCCCCAGGCCAGCTGTGCCCCAGAAGCAGCTGTTGCTCTGTGCAGGAAGCCAAGGGTGACCAGCTCGGAGGTCATGTCTGCACAGAAGTGGGCACATAAACTGGGGATGAATCCCACAGGCTGCCACTGGGATCTATGTGCCAGCAGCTTGTAATTCCTCCTTCAGGTCTGCTGGGGAGAGTGCCCAAGGATTTTGATAATTTACATGGATACTGGCTGAAGTGGGCAGAGTAATTTCATCTCTCCATTGCTTGTGATTGGTTTACAGCTCTGATATGTATTTCTGCATTGCTCCTGTTTTATTAATTTAGTGCTGGGATCTCTTGAGGCAACTTTTAAATAATTTGCACAGCTTACCTAACATCACTTGCTTGCTCAGGGTCTCATATGAAATTCACTTGCACTCAACCCAACTCTTCCAACTAGCTAAATGTATTATTCTGGAAACAACTGAGAATTCCAGGATTGATGAGTTGTTGAGCAACCTCATCATTATTCTGCAGGTTTTCATTCCTATTTGTAGTCTTAGAGGACTTGATAAAAGTAGTAATTAATAAGCATCCTCCCTAGGAAGTGATACAGATGTCTTTCCCTGCCGCGTTTGTGGCTTTCAGTTTTAATAAAATCTGTTTTTCAAAAATCAAACAAAATAGTCTGATAAAACCAACTATAACTAAGTACATATCAATGCCTACAAAAAATGGCAAAAAGAAAGAGGGCAGTTGCAATTATCTTTGTAGTACAGAGTGGAAAAGAATAATGGTTAAAGGAGCAATAAATCAAATTATAGCTGAAAATGATAATGTCACAGCAACATAACTGCATTATGGAAGTAGCCCCAGGCTCTTTCCATAGTCCTAACTCAGCCTAGCTGACACATAAAAGCTCATTGGGCAAGGCTGGCAGTGGCTGTGTGGCTCCAGCCACTGTCATTAGAACGGCAGGAAAAACAAGGAACTAAACAGCACAGAGAGCTGCCTCTCAAACCCAGACTGACAGCAGATAATATTTCAATTTTCATGTCACCATAAAGACTGGTTCCTGGTATTTTATGTTCTAATAACAAGGTGTACTTAGCTTTGATAGACTTTTTCTGAAGAAGCTGCTTCTCTCCCCCACTCCCCTGCCCTGGTTCTGTTTAACTTCATGTCCGGAGAGTCAAGGTCCCTAAAGCAGAGCAAGCAGCTGGATGAAGATGTCACAAATGCATCTCTGTGCTGAGCCCTTCACCCTCCATGAGGGTTTAAAAATGAAACAAGGCTTGGCTTAGCTGGGCAATATGAACTGGAGTACAAAGGCTTGACAGCCCCCTCTCCTAAACATCAGTATATTTGAAGACTAACGCTCCAGAATGGGCAATTAAAGCATTGTGGAGTACATGTCATCATTATTTGATGGATGTTAATAAAATATTCCACAAAGTAAAAAATATTTGGAAACAAGATAAAGACTGTGAACACATCGTTTCCTTCACCCAAAACAAGTCACTCCTCCTTCCTCTGACTAGGATCATCTTCAAGACAATGGATCACTTAGAAACACTCCTTGCATGAAGGAAAAGCATCCTATTCCTAACAAAGTTAGGAAAATATTGAGGAAATGCTGTGTTTAGCAAATGTCAAGGCCACAGTGCTCAAGGTATTGTCTTCAGAGAAACTTTACCTAGCCACTACAGAGAGTGTGAATCCATTACAAAGAAAAGTATGAAAAAATTACACCAAATGCTCAATATTATCTTCAGAATTAAGTCAAAAGATATCTTCATGGTTTTGTTTTTTCCTTTCTTAAAACTATACGGATTAAAAAGATGTTTTACACAAAATCTCACCAGTTTTAAATCGCTACATTTAATTAAAAACTATTAAACAGACACAGGAACATGCTGGATATTTTTTTTCCTCCTATAAAGCATACTGTAATTTTTGCCCAAATACAAATAAAATTTGTTATCTAAAGTGAAAAACTCAGTTTAGCCCAAGCTCTATCAGAGGGCTGTGAGGGCAGATTTTCCTTAATTTAGAAGCAGTAGACACTCACTCAGAGGTGTATGTGTAGTTGTGTTTAATGGACCAAATGCTGCTAGAAAATCAAGTTCCCTTGACCTGGTAAGACCTGAGAGTCCTTAGCCCTTTCTAGGCTGTGATTACCAATTCTCACCACCTTGCCAGGCAAAGAGCACACCCTCAGCACACACACTGCCTGCTCAGCCAACACTAAAGGCACCTCCATTATCTCTTACACTAATAAGCCTACAAAGCCACAGACTGAGCATGAGCAGCACAATTTCAGAACGCCTTTTAATTGCAAGAAATCAGAGCAGCTCTCTCTAATCCCCACAATGAAAGAGCACCACGCTCTTCAGATCCTCAAGTGCTGCTCAGAAGTGCTGTTCTTGCAGCACTTGCCCAATGGTCCTTTTCAGAATGGGGTCAGGCCATTAGGAAATCTGCAGATCTGCAGATACCAATAGCAAATTACTGCTCTGTGCTGCAGCTCAGACCCACTGCAGTGCGTTGTTGCTGGAAATCCCCAGTGGAGGTTTTCCACCTTGCTGGCTTGGATAGCTGCTACCAAGAGGAGCAGCTCAGTAGTAAACCACTGTCCCTTGGCTGACCTCTGCAGCTACATGTGAACAGCCCTCCTCGGCCTCACTTGCCTTGGAGTCTGACTGAATATAGACAGAAAAAGGAAAAGCAAGAGAATAGCAGAAATCACCAGAAACTGAATAACCATAAGAGCACTTAACCACAACAGAGCATAGAGGACTCAGCGCAAATCTGCAGATAAGAGAGAAGTGTCTGCCAAGTTTTGCTCTTTAAATAAACTTCTGGCAGGACTTTAGGATAGCAAAGGAGAATTTTACATATGGATTCTCTTCCTAAAATAGAACAAGCCAAATAGAGACCCAGGAATTTGAACTGTTAGAGCTATATATAACTCTGCTTTAGGGTAATATAAATAGCTCAATTGCTTTATACATTTTAATATTTCAAATATCAATAAGTTAGAGTAGCTCTTATTGCTAACCCTAATCCTTTCCCTACTACCCCACTCCAGCCTTTCTCCTGCAACAATCCAAGTAGAAATTCATCCTCTGATAACCACGTGACCCACTCCTGGTATGCAATCTCCTCCACATGATCTCTGCTTGGGAAGCAGCTCTCCTTTCCTTTCCTTGGCTGGTATCAGGAAATTGCCAGATATCAGTTATCTCTCTTCTCCCAGGCTGTCCTTTGGCAGCATGGATGGACCTGTGTGGTATGGGATATAAGCAGCAGCAAGGGAATAACTGAGGATTAGTGCAGTTCAGCCTAGCTTGTTTTTACAGCTACCAAACCCTCAGTGCTCTCCTCTGCACTGCATTTCCCAAAATTCATAGTGATGCTTACGTTCAGCTATGCTCCATGTTCCCCACTTACATTTTCCTGCCCCAAAATGCATTCACCACCCAAAGTCAACTCACCATAGTGTTAAAAAGAACCATTAGATTAGTATTTACAAGCTGTCTTGATAAAGCATCAGGCACTAAAAGCTTTTATGCATCTCTTTTGAGACTGCTACCCATGCACCTCTATCGTTCTTGATCCATTCACACCAGAATTTAAATCACTTATGAAGTAGCATTTTCAAAACAAACCCCTCCTTAGAGTTAACACAGGCATAAACATTAATCCTTTTTCATCCACTAACCATTCCTTTCAGTATATGTCATAATAGCTGTAGGTAAGTCTCCTCTGCCATTTCCTGTACCCACAATGAGCATTTAAAAGCCATTCAGATAAATGATATAATAGCAATTAGAACCACTTTTCCTGCTAGTGTGCTGTCCTTATCACATTCAAGGAAAAAAGTAATCAAAGTTATTATTGTATCTTGGCAGACACACTTTAATCTCTTGAATATATTGTGGACTAATGGGTCACATCACCAGAGAAACCAGAAAGCCACTGTACATGCAAAGTCCAGCGACCAAGCAAAAACCATTCGGTTTATGGAGAATCATTTCCTCCGCCAGTATACTACTGAGAACAAGTTTACTGAAAGCTTAAAGTGGGATTAGAAGATAAAGAGGGATCCAATCACTGACAGCATTTTCCCTTCTAATGCATTCTCACATGAATCTTAGAGCACTAAGCTGCAGCAGTCTTGTGCTTTCATAGAGGGACTCAGCTTGAGCAGTGTCAGAGCCGAGGAACACATCTGAACAACATCCATGCTGTGGAATACTCAGAACAGCCCTGTCCTCTGCCAAGCCATACTCTTGCAAGAAAGCAACCATCTTAAGTGTGTTACCCAGGGCAGCTTCAGGGATGGAAAAATAAATACAAAGCAGACAGCATTTTTAGGATCACTCAACCTTTTGTCAAATTATTCTGGAATTATCTCAGCCAGCATTGAAGCCCTCAAGCCACTGCCATATCAGCCCTTCCTCCTCCCACAGCCCAGTGTGGCCACCACAAAGATGAAGAATGACATATCCATGTCTGTTTAGCCTTTATATAGTCTTTATGGCCCATGTGCTTCACTTCTAGCATTCTGCACAGTGGGCAGCCATTTCTCTCAGGTGTTGTCAGCCCTCAGCCCGAGCACGCACTCTGCAAGTAATGCACAAACTCTGGCAGGCTGCAGTTACAGACAGTAACTGAGTAACTGAGGGGATGGATGCGCCCTGGACTGTCAGTGAAATAGTCAGCCAGCCTGGTTATCCTCAGAGCAAGTTCAGCTTAGCTTTTCCCCCCACTTGTGTATGCACATCAGGAACCAGCGCTTCCACCACCGCAGCATCTGCGCATAGGAGATGTGGATGAACACGCTCGTGCCCTTTGTGTTCTGTGCCACTGGACACGGCACCAGCTGACAGATGTTCTCATTGTTGTGGCATGTGCTTAAATCATACTGCTCTGACTTATGCAGGAGTTTTGGCACTTTCCCCTAACGGCACTAGCCAGATTCTTCCACAGTGTATTCCAACCACCCAGCCTGCCTTACCTGAAAGGAAGCCATTGAATAAAACAGATTGAGGAGACCCCTCTAAGTGGCATCCACTTACAGCAGGAGAGTCCCATTCTGTAATAAAGATCACATTGACTAGAAAATGCACACTCCAATGCTCCGGTGCATGAGTTGGCACCTGTACTATGCACAAAAAACTTGTTCTCAGCACAGATCATGAAGAAGCTGGATGTGGCTTAAGTAAATACAAGCTGTAGGAAGAAGCCTGAGCACTCTGTAGCAAGTACTAGTTAGGGAGAGCTTTAGCAAGCATTTTTGTCATGGTCGATCTTTACTAAATGAGGAATACAGCTGTATAGACCCTAAGAAGACTCAGAATTAAGAATTAAAGGAAAATGTTCTTAATAGTTAATGGAAAAGTCTCTGAGAACAGAAAATCACTCAAATTTCCTAACCAAATTTATTGTAGCTGTTGAAAACACTAATCTGGATAACCAAATATGCAGTAATGGCAACAATAAGTAAATAGAGTACTCTCCTGACAGTTAAGTCCTAAATTAAGCTCAGAACAGCGCCTGTAATTAACAGGCCAGCAGTCAAGAGTCAGTAACACAAATCTGAGCCGATCTCCCATATGTAAAAGCTACAGAAGCATTCAAGAACCTAATAAATAGGTCGACTCATTTCTGTATTCTGTATCAGGTATGATTCATCCATAAAATGAAAATTCTAATGTTCATACACAATTATTATAAATGCTTATATATGTTTTTATAAATATTTAATATCCAGCTAGATTGGCAATATTAAGATCACTTTATTTTAAGCCTTATGGATTTTGAAAACACATACAAATAAAATACTTGTTACAAAATTCCATTTGCTAAAGTTTCTTCAGGAATATACATCAAGCATGATCCCAGCACACAGATAAATGACTTTTACAGAAAGCATTACATAGAGCAATAAATGTTAGTGAAACAGCCAGTCTCTCCAGATATTTTACAGTGAAAAATTCTCTTTCCCTTTGCCACATCTAATATTTGACTAAGTTTTTAATTTATTTTAAATAGCCATGTCTGAATTTGAAATGTGTAACCAAACCAACTGTGGAAGTCAACAGGCACTCAGAAGCCCCAAAGCGGAGAGTAAGCACTACTTTTCAAGTTCACTAGTTCAGGGGTAAAAAAGTCCCTGAGAGACAGAAAAACGCTGAACCCATTTTCTTCGATGGCAAGATGCTTGTCAAGGGACATTGTCAACAGACAGCCATAAACTGTAAGGCTGAAGAGCAATAGTAAGACAGAGCAGGGAAAGCTATCTGTAACACTAGGTAATGAGGAATGCTTGGTGGAGCAGCATCATGGGACTTCACCAAGGCTGCCTGCTTGCAAGAAAAGCACTCAGCAGAAATATATGCAGAGATACAAAACACAAGATATATATGTGCTTGTCATTAACATGGAAAACAGTGTGTGCCAAAACTATAATCCCACTTAGTTGTAAACAGTATGGAACTGACTTCAAGAGTTAAAATACAAACAAGAATAAACAAGATATTGTGATCCAATTTCAATGTCACCATCAGGACGTTTATTACGTTAAGCCAGTAGATTAAGAAACACAGATCCACATGTATTTTCTGTTCCTCAATGCCAGTACAGAGCTGCTCAGCAATAAGTGTTTAACAGACCAGGTCACTGAATTCTCTGGGACCTGGAAACTGATCTCAGATGCAGTATGCCTCTGACCTTCCATCTCAAGTCCCTGAGTTGCTGCTAGACATCAAAACAGCTTTACTGCTTCTACTTTAGGAGTCACACCCCTGCAGTGCCCTGTTCCTTGCTACACACTGTGACATGGGTCCCTGACTACGTCCCATTCCTTAAGCCTACTGTGCGTACAGAAGCTGCACCACTGAATGATGATGCCGTGCTGATTTTCAGTGTTATTTAATATGGAGGCAGGCCAAGCTAGCTAGATCAAGCATGAGTTCACTCACACTGTTCTCTAAGGCTGATGTGAGCCTTCAGAGCAGTGGAAGAAAGCCACAGTACTCTCAGGTTATTGAAACATCCAGAGCATTAAGAAGCCCGTTTTACATCTGACAGACGTCAAGCACCATAATAAGTAACACTAGGAGGAAAGTGTGGCATAAATGGTGAAAGCACGTCCAAGCAGACTTCAATCTAAAGATCTAATCCTAAAGGTTAATATAGGTTTCACAACCAGTACACTTAGTCTATGATCAGCCACAGGTTTAAAGCTATTAGCAAATAAACAGGAGTTCTAAAAGCAACCTTTAGTTTCTGACCTAAAGATCTATAAATATCACCGGGGGGATGATCTAGTTTGAAATCAGATTATCTTTAAACTAACTAGAAAGCAATCATGCTTACGAGAGGCCCTTATGCCTGTCACATTTACTCCAGAACAGGGCAGCACTCTGAAGAACAGATGTTGACAGCAAGTGCCCTGTGCTATTTTAACATCAAGTTTCCTTATATTATTTATATCACTTCCTTAAGAGGACAGTAGTTAAGCCAAGCTACCCCAGCCCCACTTCAGCCCAATCATGCAGCAGTTTTGTGCTGTTTGCCAGAATGGGAGGAGCAAGCTCTCGGAGATTTGCTGATGTGTTACTTTATCAAAAGGCTTCAGGAAAACAGCAACTACAGAGAAGAACACATCACCTGTCCCAGCAAGGGACTTACCCTGACAAGCAGACACATCAAACTGTCACAGTTTGATTTGTGCTAGCTTTCCCTCTGCAAAACCATTCTATTAGGGCATTTGTTCCACGCAGGGATGTGCGGTTTTATGGAAGGACTGCTATTCCAGTTCTCTAAAAGGACTCTCCAGACTTCAGGCTTCTGCCCTAGATTTAGGTCACTAGTAATTGGGCATGTGTAGAAAATGCACAGGCTCAGTTCAGTGTTGCCTAATTAATTTCTTAGTCTGTTGATTTGGCAATTGCCCTACAAAACAGAACAGTTGGATACTTAAAACTGTATGGAAGAATACCTTATGACACTAGCAAGCCTCCTAAAAAATAAGCCCAACTCTTTCAGTACTCATGAAATAAATATTTTAAATTGCCTGGAGTACAAAAGTGAAATCAGTTTTCTCAGGTGAGACTATCAGCTTGGTTCATTAAAACAAAAAAGATCAAGCACAGCACAGAATGTAGAAACCCAAAAACTTCACCTAAGGAGACCTCCTCAAGACAAAGCACAGAACTGATAGGTGCCGAAGTCTTGCAACCCATGGAGCAGAATCAAATGTACAAACTTTCTGTCTGGGACATTATATTCCCAAGCAACTGGTGAGCATATCAACCACAAACTAATGTCACAGCCTGGAAGACAGAGTTATGCACATTATTTTGATCTGTATAAGGTGCCTTTCAGTATGTAACTGCTCTTGGAGTATGATGAAGTAAAGCTCATCCACTGAAATTAGAATTTAAATTCTTTCTGTTTCTAGGCTTCTGTTGCAATTTTTTGGTCAACTTGCCTGATTTTTTAAAAAATCCTTCTTGAAGGACACAGAACAGCCCCACTGTGCTGAGTCCTGGCTATCCTACCAAGCTTTCTGTTGGAGCTCACTTGACTACCATCTATTCACTTCACCACAGGTCCCATGTGCTTTAGGTAGTTTTGGCTTAGGCCTAAACGACAAATGAGAAGAGACAGATGCCTCTCTGCAGGAACTTTCCTCCCTGGTGACCCTGGGGGCTGAGTTGGCAGAGCTACCTGAACCTTACAAGGTACTTGCTCTACAAAACAGCCTTATAAACCTCTATTCACATATTAACTGGAGTAAAATATTTACTTCAGATCAGGAAGTACTGTACTTTTTGACTGAGAAACAAGCTTAGTGCCTGAGTAGACAGTTTTATGGCACTCTAAAGGCGACCTAACATGCCTACCTTGATTTAAAATAAAAACATATTCCAGTTCCTTTTAATAAGAAGTGAACTCTGCCAATAAAAAGGACTTGAAGACTGAAATAAACTCACTGTAACAGTACTGAAAGGGAACACAGGGGCACTCAGATGGCTGTTAATGTAAAAACAACATACAACAATATTTGCAAAAAAGGTTAATATAATCTTTTGAGTCTATAAACTCTAAACAATAAATAGGAAAAGTGTACATGGCACACCAGAGCAGCTAAATATTAAAACAAATACAAATTGTTAACACCTACATTGTCAGCAATAAGTTTGTTTCACTAGTGTGATATAATACAAGCTTAATATACAAGATGTTTTTACAAAGGAAAACCACAGAACAAAGTTAATACAGAAAGTGAGGGAGAAGGGGACAATAAATAACAAGGCACAAAAACCTCTCTTGCTGCAACCCCGTAAGGCACCACTTGTGCAAACATGAAACTATCAAAACCTGCAGTGAAGACATTCTAAATGTGTTTAAGTAACTAGATAATGTATTTTAAATGACACTATGCTTATATCTTTGAAAATAAAAATGCTTGTGTTTCAAAAATCATATTAGTGAAATGGGTGAATCAATAGCCAAGTACAAGAGTTCCAGCTGGTTTCTTCCAGATGGCTCCACAAGTGCACCTTGATCTTGACCTATACTGGCCTTGCTAAGAGTCCTGGATCCAATATGGTGCAGAGGGAAATGCTGCCAAATTATGTCAAATTGTACACACCAGTAATTGTGACAAAACACACTTCAGGGATTAGGATGAGAATGAAATTATTTTCATTTGAAACCAAAAATTATTTAAATCAAGACGTAAAAGGTCAGTAGCATTAATCTAACATAATTAGGGATCTTAATACCCAAAGTTATAATTCATACCTCTATTTAATAATTCATACCTTTATTTATGTTGACCACCAACATTTTTCTTCCTTATTCTCTTACCTGCTCAGAAAATCTATCATGAGAAACTTCAGAAAACCGTTCTCCCTTACTAGAAGATTACAGATAGATAGTTAAGCACACAAACTCTAAGTTTCCCCCTTTTTTTCTTATGTTCCATGATCTCTACTGCATCCTGCTACAAGTTGTTTTTGTCCTGTCTCCAAATACATAAAAATCTCCAGATACTAAAATTACTTTAAATATGCACAGGTTGGACAAGGTTTTACAAGATGAGAAGAGTTTTCATGAAAAACCAGTTTTCTTCTAATGAAACATTCAGGAAGCACTCAGTTTCTCATGAGCTTCTGACATGTGACTTTTTTTAACTTGGGAACAACATCAGTAGACTCCATTTCCAAAAGTTTTGTTTGCATTCTTGCACCTTGAACAACTGCCCAGCACACAGTAAACAATCTGAATGAACTTGATTATTCAGTCATTGGCTAGTTTTGTTTTCGTATGTGACATGTCTTATTTTACACTGCAATACCTTGCCACAGATCAAAACACTTAAGGTCAGACAACCTGCAGCTTTAATGATGCTCAATCTACTGAGCTGCCAGAGAGGAAAATCAGGTCAATCTATTATATTTTAAACAACAGAGCAAATGGAAGAAAAAACAGTCTCAAGTGATAAGTTGACATTCATATAGCTATTTGCTGAAAGGCTGTGCCAGCTTAGGCATGCTTCATTCTTTATATTCAGTCTTGTTTTAAGGAGATAAAAATTTGAGCAAATACACTCTAAACAGAGCCAGGTAGACTGCAATAGTAAAGGACAAAATCATTGATCTGACAGGTTTAAGGCCAACTACTTATGATTTGAAATATGTCATACTTTTCCATGGCACTTAATACACCGAAAGTTAGTACTGGGTCACACTAAGCATGGGAATACGTATTCATATGAAATATATACACGTAGCCTCAGTTCCTAAAATAGAAAGTTCAAGTTTTCTTGTCCAAATAAAATCAATTTGTGAAAGACCACCTGTGGTTTCCTATACTGAATAAAGTAATATTACTATTTAAAACAATGTAGTGCAAACTGACCTAAGTCCAAAGACATAACATTCCTTGATTTATAGTCACTACTTACCAAATGCCCCTATTTCTTTCAAAAAGACAACTACACCTTTTTTTCCCCCCTTCAAAGAACAGCAAACACTTGACAACTAGCATGCTGTTCTAGTCTACATTAACAGAACTTGCTGATATACAAATCGTGTTTTGGTCATGCAGCACAGACCCATCCTGAAAATGACCCATCTCTCCATTTCACCAGTCCAGAAGAACACAGTGCCAGATGTCAATTAGCAGGTCATCCTGGCCACTCCGTACTCCAAGCTGACAACGGCAGGCTCAGCTTTGGAGAACTCGGACACAAGTTCGCTGTAGCGATTGTCTGCTGTGTTGCTGCCCTCTATGGTTCGCACGGCGTCATTCACGGGCATCGGCGGCTGCTCCTTCTGGAAGCACGGAGGGGATTTCAGTGCCACGGGGGCAGGATGAGCCGTCTGCTCCTGCTCCTTCTCAAGGACCACATCTGACTGCCCGTTTCTCTGCTTTATTTTCTGAAATACAAAGAACAGTTACTAACAGCGAGCATGACTCTTTACTGATGATACTGTGCTTCTAAAGGAAATGTATCCCCTTCTTTTGCTGACCAACTCAGTGTCTGCAGAACTCTGTTACATACCCCAGCTTAGGTATGTAACACTATTGTTAAACGTTAGGCCTTTCCTTACGACCTTCTTCCCCACAGTTTACAGCAGATGCTACTGTTTGCTTAAAATTTGCAGAAGGGCATAAGAATGCTTATCAATATCCTTAGAGAAGGGGCGGTTCCTCCAGGTTGGCCCCTTGTTTGATTGCTATCAAGATGGAAATACTTTCTGGAGTAGAAGCAGAGGAAGACAGGCCTTGGTACTGTAGCAAGCAGGGATCTTGCAGTCTCTTAAAGACCATGAGTCTACTCATGACAAAGCAGCTTGGTATCTAAAGCCCTTCTATCCTTCCTAAAAACCTTCTAAAAGACTTTTCCTTTAGATCTAAAAAATGCCAATACAGTTTGTTCAAATGCATGAATACTCTAAAAAACATCAGCTGAAAAGCAGGAAAGGAGAAAAGGATGTATTTGGCCAGTATGAGCAAGAGAACAGGAAAGATTGGGATTAAGGCATTTCTCACTTACATGGTTTGGGTTGTTTGTTTGTTTCATTTTTGTTTTTAATTCAAATTCACTCACCCAGTAACTGGGAGGTTGCACTGACCAGATTCGTTTGTTGACATGTTTGTATTTTATTAGAACTGATACTAAAACCAGGGGATTCGTGTCTCTTGGCATCAACTTTTCATAGATGGAAACAACAGTAGCAGTGTCTGCATCAGGATTTCAAACAATTATATCTCATCATCACTCAAGTGAGAAATGCAGGCTCAGGTGAAGTTCACATCTTGGAATGAGGTTCTAGAAAATTCAAAGCTGAGACTTCACTTTCCCTCTTGCTTATTCTTTAGATTGCTTTTTGAGTTTTTTTCACCTTGCTGCTTCAATTGTATAAAAATTTTTAAATATAAAATTAAGATTTGAAACAGTATTAGATTAAGTGACCTGCATTCATTACTTTACAGTAGGATCAGTCTAATAAAATCTTTCCTCCTAGAAATGCTGTACCTCTCTCACCTCTCCCCTCCAATATAATATACAGGAGTTGTGTTACCATTTCTGTCCACACACAAATATTAAAACTGATAATCAGAAGACTTCTGCATTCCTTAAAAGGCATTATTCTGAAGTTTCAGCACCCTAACTGACTGTAACAGAAGTATCAATCAGCCTTTCCTGGCTGTTTACTGCAGCACCTAGAAGTCAGTTATAGACATTTGATCTCTGGATTAAGCCCTGTCTCCATAAAAACATTACAATGTACATGACCCATAATTATGATGGCTTACTACAGGCATGCACCTGCATATGAAGTTAGAAGAAGGACAATACTTACTGTTTCCATTTTAGTAGCTATAACAGAAATAAAACATTTTCAGTCTCCTTTGTTTAGCAACACAGCTGTAGCTACATGGATACCTTGTTATCCATGATAGTTTAATGTACGTTAATTTTCTGTGAAACTTACCTTCAGTAAGGCTTTAATAGTAGCACCTTTACATAACAGAGCTCATTAATAAAGCAGAATAAATAGTTAGAGAACTATTAGAGAACCTTAGAGAACTCATCAAAGAAGCACACAGTGAAAGTCCAAGTCACCATTACACAAAGTGCTAGGCCATACAGCAGTGACATTCATGTGAAAGCCAGCAGCACTGTAACAACGACAATCTGAAGAACAGGTCACAGGTACACACACATATTTTGTACTACTTACAGCTTCCAGTTCTTTGATGTCTTCCTCCAGTTGTTTATTTTGCTCACTCGTATTCATGATAAGGTTGAACACAGACTGTCTGGGATGCATACTTCGATCAAACTGATGGTACATATTTCTCCAAAACCTGCACAAAACAGACAGTTTTAACTATGCAAGATAATGACAGAGCTGAAGAAAAGATACTGTATCTTATTTAAACTTACTTAAAATTGAATGATACTGTATTAGGCTCCAAAAGAGTTAGTCCTGGAGAAAAGTCCGGATTATACAGAGGATTCTGATATTTCTTCTGTTCAGCCAAAAGGAAGGGCCACAATGAATAGGTCTTCTCTTTTAGTCTTAAAGCAAAAAGAGATAGAGGTCAACACACTGCAAGCAAAGAAGCAGAAGATACTGCTTATGGTATGCAAGTTTTGCCTACTTGAAATAAATACTTGTAAAATACAATGTGAGAGGAACTGATAAAAAACTTCACGGAAGTTTTCCAGCTAAAAGCATTGAAGATATCCTACTAATACTTCTAAATGAGTAGTCTCGAGCAGGCAAGAATTTTAAGGTTACCTAAAAAGAGATTGGGAGAGGAAATGACATGATACTTCCAAACTTACACTTACCTACTTTCAGAGGGGAAAAAAACCAAAAAACCAGATGAGCAAGAAAACCTTAACTTTCCCTATGAAAAGGATGTGATTTTCTACCAGAATTAGAAAGACTGTCTTCAGCATGCAAAAGCACAAGAAGCACTACTGTTCCACAATGCAGTTCAACATAGGTTTCAGTACTACCAATCCTTCCGCTCTTCAGAGCCTAAAATTTAGAAGATTCATGGAAGTTCTTAGTCTGCCAGAATAAACAAAAGACACATTACAATGCGCCTGCTTACTTTAGCTCTTCTCGTTCTTTTTGACAGTTTCCAAGGAAGTTACCAAACTGGCATGAATGGACATGTTCATGGATTTGAAGGAGGAAAGCTTCATTGTACTCAAAGGCTTGTGGAAACTGCTCAGTCAGATTCCACACACTTTCTAAAAACTGGGTGAACACTGGCGAGATCTCTTTCGGATCACCATCCAACTGACAACATCTGAAAAAGATTGCACAAACAGACTGAAACTGGTTTAAGTTAGAAGAAATCAAGAAAGTGTTAGCTGCAATTGTTTTTAAATGACAGCACCTTAATTTGACACTAGCTTTGATTTGGAAATTGAGCAGCTAACTTCAAGAACTGGGGCAATTTTTGAATAGAAATAAGTCTATATTTAACCTGGTTTTCTAACTTATAAGTAATCACACATCTATATTAAGTAAAAAATAGCAACATGAGACAGTTAAGTTTCTTTGTGTATAATATTCTCACAGTCAACATGTGGAGTATACCAGCTAAAAGTAAATTAATAAGCAGTAAATAGCAGCAAGGCTATTGTCATAGCTGATGACAGGCAGATCAAGGGAAAAAACAGAACTCTTAACATACAGGACTTCTAAAGGCAGGCATGACTTCATCATCAAAGTAAACATAAATACAAACTTATCTTTAAAGACACCAAAATCATGTGTTTCATATTGCCTAAATAGCTGGGATGTAGCTTTAGATTGGTTTTTGTACCTTGCTGCAGTCAACTTCTGCAAGCAAGGCACCAGTAGCACTAAAAATTTACATCTGCCATATAAATCAATTATCCAATAGGTATTTGAATAAACTACAATACACTGTGGGCAGCAAGAGAAGTGCCTTGTCTATTGAAAACAGCTTACTCATTGCTGAGCTGGTGCAGTGTGGCCCGAAATGCAACATCTACAAGCTGTCTTTTGTTTAAGAACACTTAGCTCAGTTTGCTATTTACTCTTTACTGTATCAGATGAGTGAACTACCTGTCAGAGAACTTGTGCCCAAAGGAGATCCAGTCTTTCTCTATCAAGACCTGGAGGGTAAAAACAAAATCTTATGTAAAATATTACTCAATTTTACAGTAGTAACCCCACAGGTTATCAATATATGATACTTTAAATCTGAGTCAAATAAGTTACAGTAGAAACAGCTATTTATCACTTAGTAGCTTTTTGATTTTCTTGCAAGTTTTTCATGAGATTCTCAAAGTACATTTGTAAAAAACTATTAAAAAATTGTAAGCAACTTGTTAAACAGGTAACTGATAATTTTAAGAAAAGTGTTGCATGACTTTACTAGTAGATTATCAACTTTCTATGGCAAAGAATAAGAAAAATGTTAGTACTGCATGCTTGCTATCATAGTTTACATAAAACCACATAATATATTCTTTCTAACATTTATAGCAGTAAGTTTGCTCATATCAACATTATCTTGCTTTATCACTTTGGTCACACTATCAAGCAACAAAAAGAACACAGGACCTTGACAAAAATTCAACTGAAAACAAGGATTACTCAAAACCCAGAGAGATTAAATTACTTCCCTAAATATTACTACACACATTCTCACTATTCACAACAAATTAATCCTCTTCTAATTCCTCAGTTTCACTTTCAGTGCTTGTAATACTCGTGGCAGTTAGTTCTAAACAATACACTGAACTAGTTCTATGTACTATCCTTGAGTACAGTACATAAAATCCCATAACACCTTGCATTGCAGAACACTGTTGACTTTCCTAGCCTAAATTGGAATAATCATACTGAAATTCTTATCTCTATATAAAAAGATGAAGACATTTAGATTGCTTAGACATCTCTAAGTCTCTATCACAGTGGGAATTGTCACTTCTAGATTTTAAAAAAGTTGTTTTAGAGACACAAAAATGTTTTACAGCAGGACAGAGCTTCTGTAATTTAGTACGTGTGCTACCTCCCATAAGCACTTTGGAGTCCTTCTATGCCATAGATAAGGGACTTGTTTGGATGCAAAAGGCAATCACTGCAACATTTCTGCAGGGTGACTAAAGCAATCTGCTATTTGTATTTCAGTTTTTGAGATTTTTAATACATTTTTTAAGTAGCAAAGCATTTCTATATGAAATATTTTTAGTATACTGCAAAAGTCATTTTACACTTTTAACTACAAAAAAAAGAATCAGTATGTTTGCTCCCTTTCACATTCAAACATTTTACACCCTTTCTTTACCAAGGAACAACTCAACATTTGAGTCTGCTTACCATGAATCCTTTGATTGTTCTGTAATAGGAATCTAGCAAGAGAGCTCCAAGGGAACAAACCTGGGAAGTCCTATCCCAGCCATCTGAACAGTGCACCAATACACTTGCACTCTCAACCGCTATTGCCTGCAAAACACAGTTCTTTCTTAATCAATGTTCTTTTCTAGATAGAAGTCAAAAACTAGTAAATAAATTAAAAAACCTAAACTTATTCCCAACTCATAGCATAGGCCATCTTATTTAACAAAGCTGGAAAAATGTTTACTGTGAGGAAAGGATTCAATAGTATCAGAAAGAAAGAACTTGTCTCCATGGAAGTATAAAGAAGTCCTTGAAAAAAAAAGAAATTCCACTACCACCTTTGCATAAGCTAACCTCTACAGGGCTTCCTAGTTCTCCCTCTCTCCCTTATAAAACTAAATTTACAAGAAAACCTACCAATAATTAGATTACACATTACTGAGTACAGATTAAAAAAATAACAAACTATGTCTACACATCATTAAAGACACCACTTGCTCATCATTATGCTACATAATACTAAAGGCCTAGGAAATGTAGGAAATGCTTATTAGCTTCAGCTGAGAAATCAGCTCCTGTTGGCTCAGACTTTTGAGGGTCATCTTCAGGACAATCACACAATTTTAACTGAGATAACCCCTTGTTATTTCACCTAGCAAAAACAAAGATCCAGGTTTTTTCTTTACCCACTACCATCAGATCAAGCCCTTGGCTTCGTAAGCACTTGGCAAAGGCAATTGTTCCTCTGAATTATTCACAGAATCCTATTTCCTTGCCAAATGAAGTCAGCATAGCCACCTTGGCTGCTCTACAATTACTGCCCCAGTTCTATTTTTCAGAGTACACTAAAAAATAGTTTGTTCCATCCACCACCAAACTGGTTACAATTTTCAAAAATACCTAGAGAACCAGGAAGCGTAAGAATCCCTTTGTCTCCCAATGAGATGACCAAACAGTACTCAAAAAATTCCAGAACACTGGCTGGAATGTTTAATATCTCCAATCATAAAGAAACATGCAACACTTTAACCAGCATATTAGATGCACTGCTATATATACTCAACACCTATCTCCCAAAAGGTCAATTGCAGAATTTTACACATTACATAATATTAAGCATAATTTTTCTGGTAGGACGTCAACTTCCCATCAAATAAAGCAGCAGCATGCAAGTTACCTTGGCTAGGAAGACAGCAGCATCCAACACAGCTTTGATGTGACGCAGCCATCCAGAATTCTCCAGACCAGACAAAAAGTCATTGACAGACAAACCCCTTGTGCCACTGACTGAAAGAAAGCAAGAGTTAAAAAGCCTTAAGCAGTTGTACCTACCTACACCCTGCAATGTAGAAAGAAGAATAATTGCATGTTATATCTAATCCCCTATGTTCTAAGCCGAGTGGTGGTTTCCTGAAAGGTACTACAAAATATTCTCCAATCAGAATTCAACTCTGTAGAACTATATAGCCATGAGTGGCAAGAGTAAGGTCTTTGTGTCTTTTTGACAAAATAACATTCCAAGTAAATACACTGGTTACCCCCACCAGGAAGCCTTACTCTTGTCTCACCAAGGAAGGTAATGCCAAAGGCTCATTGGAAATACTTAATTAGTACTAGTAGTAGGGAGGTAGCGGCATCCAGACAATATACACAGCTCAGAATAGTCACACTGCCAGAGTTTCGTCACCTCCACCCTGCTCAGGAGAATAAAGCAAGTGCAATACAAGAACACAGGGATGAATGAAATCCACTGCAATTTTGTCTACCTTCACACTTGACACACTACACTTCTGACTGATCTCTACCATTCTTCCCTAATACTCCTGGATCCTGTAACTGTAACGTCAATTCAGAGAGCAAGGAAGAACCCAAATTAAAGGAAAGATGCTTTGCAGTGTAGCAGCAAGAGATGCAGAGGTAGATTGAAAGATTATCACATGGAACCAACTCACATGTGAGACAGATAACCTGGTTCTTGTACAATTTTGAATAGTAACTCACACAGTTATATTACTGTCCAAACATGACAAACTTCTGGCAATTAAAAAAAAAAAAAAAAGTCTGCTGGCTAAAATAACCTCAGCTATGTGTAATTCTAAGAGAAGATGCCCAAGGCTGCTAGCTACAAAATACCTACCTCTTCCACAGTGGAAGCCTACTTTCTCCTAAGCTTAACAGCTA
>WAAE01003534.1:0-28950 GCA_013400495.1 Nicator chloris | reverse complement strand
TGGGGTTTTTTTCTTCCTTTTTACCCCATGAAATTTAGAAAGAAAACTGGTGTGGGTTTTTCCCAATGCAAAACATGGTGAAAGAAATCTCTTAGGGTTTTTTTCTTCCTCTTGGAGGGCTGACAGATAAGATTTTGCTATGACAATGAACGTGTTTATGTCAGTGGCAGTCATGAAAGTCAGCATTGTAGAAGTGCTGTCAGCTACACAGAGGTCTTCTTTACCCCTGGAACAAGTTCTACTGCAGTTATCTTGTACAATAGGTTAAAAAGATTATGCCTTATTCAGCTTATATAAGTAAATACAACTTACACTACGAATAGCTTTGTAGTGAACATTCACACTTTGCAGAAAAACACTTGTGAGGCATCTCAAGTAGGAAATATGGGTTATATACACCTAAACAGTATTTTCTGTGTATGCGTATATTGTTTTTAAAATGTCTGTTAAGTAGAAAGATCAGAATAAGCCAGAAGGCAATGTAGATGTCTGTGTAGGAATAAAATGAAGTCTGTCCATAAAGGCAGAAAGATGTTTGGCAGAAAAAAAGGCAGTGTTCTATTCCTTCTAATGCAAAAACTGTCTCTGGCACCAGTCCCCTTCGCAGCGTTTTCTAAGTTTTTTGTAGTAACAGTGAAAACCGGAAAACATACTGGAGTAACCTTTCTAATTTTATGTCAGTTTCTTCTTGGTTAATTTCCAGAATTCCTGTGATGTTCAGGAATAGCACCCTCTTCTGTTCCCTGTTCTCTGTGCTGCTGTTCTTCCTGGCACTTAATCCTTGTAATAGAAAAAGTGGTAACAATGAAATATGTTTGGAAGGAATTAGTTACATTTATGAATGACATAAACATAAATTAGCATCTCCCTCCTTGTTAACTGTTCTTACATTACAATTTATACCTTGTTCCTCAGCATGACTGGATTTTTTTTAAACTCTTATGACATTGAATAGAAAGTTCATAAGGATGTTGCTAAAAAATTGAATGGATTGCAGAGATTCCTGGGGGTTTTTTTTCCCCATGAGCTTAGTGTACCAGAAGAAATGGCATTCCCATTTTGAGATCACAGCATACTGCCTTTGATAGTATGGCCCTGAAAAAGGGATGGAAGTGGAAAAAAAATTGCTTTCATCTTACTGGATAATAATACAGGTGTGACATGGCAGTCATCTCTTAAATAAATGACACACCTGATCCTGAATGCCAGTGTCAAATTCTAGCGCATTGTAGGTTGGCTCCTTGCAACTCAACGGGTATTTGATAATTTAAATGCCACTACATACCTCAAGTGAAAATAGGAAGCAAATAATTTCGTTCAGATATTTTTAATGCAAAATTAATAAGGATTTTAGCCTCCTTGAGAAAGAATTTTTGCTGGATATTTTCATGCTATTGAATCATAGAAATGAGGTATGGAAAAGACTGCAGGAGGTTTCTGTTTCCAGCCCTATGCTCAGAGCAGGATCATCACCAAAACAGACGAGGTCAGCCCTGACTTTGTCTTTCTGGTGCTTGAAAACCTTCCCAGGTACCTCAACATCTTCGAATAACCTTGTCCCAGTGCTATAGAATGTCCTTGTGAAGAATTTTTCCCTGATGTCCAGCCCGAACCTACCAAGCCATGGTTTTTCCTGTTGTTGGCCCTTATTTTGCCTGCTACCACTAGGAATAGTGTGTCAGATAAATTTAACTATCTGACATTTATGTATTTTTTGAGGCAGGGGGGAGGCGTGAGAGTGGGTTGTCATTGTTTTCTTTTTTGAATCTGGCCAAAACTATGTACCAGTTTGTGTTATCTCCTGTTGTTTTTAGCAAGTCTAAAGACTATAAACCAGAGTTTAAATATATGTATATATTTTTGATACATCTTGCAGTGAATGTGTCCCTGTGTTTGGGCTGCTATTCTTAAGCGTACAGGATGATTCTAGTTTTGATGCTGATCTATGAGTTAGAAGACTGTATTATGTGCATTTTTCTTAGGTTGTGTAACTATCATAAACTCTTACTGGCACATCCTTTTATCATCAGGGATTAATCTATCCCTGTCAAAGGCTAAAAATATTTTGTATTTTCAAAAATAAAACTTTCTTGGTTGATTTAAACAATGGCATTTATTGTACGAAGTGGCAGGAGGTTTTCAGTTTTCCTGTTTGTAAGTTGTATTCTGTAGGAGTACCTAGAGATTCGGGACAGGATTATACTTTGTTGTTCTATCTTACATAAAAATTCTAAAGAAACAAACACTTTTGAACTGGGTGAAAGGTGTTTCTGCAGTAAACTTTTCTTTAGAGAGATGATATGGTTGAAAGTACTTCTTTCCTTCTCATTGCATCAGCCATCTGCAGTCATACTTTGCTGTTGAGAGTGATGGCAAGGTTTTAATTCTAATTAGCTCAGCTAGAAAATTGAACTAAAAATATGTTCAGAGTGCGTAGAAAGGGAATTGGATTTGCTAGGGCATCCGTAATGGGGTTGTGGTTCTCTTCATGTGTTAGAGAAATCTTCATATATGAAAGAAATCTAGCTGAAAAAATATTAGAGACTAATGAGAATTCCAATAAGAAGTGGAGAATTTTTGGTTTTTACTATTATGCCGTATTTAGACTAGGAGAAAAAATGCTCATGATAAAAACAAAATCCCACGTGAAGAAAACACACTTCAGAGAGGTTGGAACAAGATGATCTTTGAGGCCCTTTCAGCCCAAGACATTCTCCGATTCTGTGAGAACAGCACAATTTTTTTGTGATGGTTGCTTGGATATCTGTTGTCTAATAACAGCTTCTGGAAAGTTCTGAGTGAAGTGATTCATGGCTTCTGTAAAACTGGAAGTGTGCTCTCCCTGGGACATGTCTGAAGGGGATCTTAGGTTACTTTCTATCTCCACAATTCATATCAATGTCCCCCCGGTTTGGTATTCCTTTTCAGCTCTTGTTGCTCCCTCATCTCCTCTCTCCTAGTGGAGTTCAAGAAGAAGAGGGGGAAAACAAATCTGACTTCAGGCAGTCCACAGGATGGATATGCTTTCCAAGTACAGGCCTTTTCATGTAATCTTTCTCACCTTGATCAGGTATTCAGATGATCTTACTAGTTGACACCGAGGAGACTGTGACAGAGGACTGAAGTACAGGAGGCCTATATAGGTTAGTTTTACGTACACAACTGCTCCAGTTTGTTGTTTTTCTATTTTTTCAGTGTCAGTCCCAAAGGAAAAAGAAAGTACTGTTTTAAATTCCTATTTTAAAATCTATAATTTCTGCTGTTCCAAGTGGCTCAATTCTTGTAACACTTGAGTCTTCACTTAAAAAGAACAGTGTGTTATGTAAATAAAAGAAGGGACAGTCCATGATTTATACTGGTAGTATTTCAGTTTTTAATGTCTTTATGAGATGGTGCAGTAGTACTTTCTTCCTTCCATTCCCGCTGACTTTTTCCTTGTTTTCCTTTGTGAAATGAGGTCTGTGATAGTTGCATTGTTTTTCTGTGTTAAGAATGTCAATAAGTGATGTAACCAAACTCTTCTGCGATTCGAAGATGGGGTCTATACGTAGACAAGATGAGTGAATAACAAAAATTGAAGGTTTTGTGTTTACCCATGAGCGGAATTTAATTTTTTTTAATGGAAATTAACATTTATTTAATCCTTAATGGGAAATGTAATGGATTATTTTGGAAGGAGGTGAGGAATGTGAAAAATTCAGAATCTCTTAATTTTATACTTCTGAAGTTTTAGAATGAAATGGCAATTCAAAGTAGGTGGGAATATTATGACTATATATTTACTTTAGTTAGTTCTGGCAGGTAGCATAGTCTAGTAGAATTAATAAAATGTGACTTAGGGCAAAAAGTTCATGTTTATATGGTTCTGAGAGTACTGTACTCCCATAAGAGTAGTATACCCTTAATTTACTGTAAAAGTTAAAGAACATTAATTAGACTGATGCTTATATGGGTGCATGTTATTCCAGCTGTTCAGAAGTAAGCGTGGGACTTGATGGAGCAGGACATGCTTGGTGGAGTTCTGTGTTTCCGAAGGCTGATACCAGACTTGAAGAAGCATGGATTCTTTTTTGTTGTTGTTGTTTTCTTCTGAAGCTTACTGATTTGTAAGGCTGGTTAAATCAGTTTATTTTATTACATGTGCTTATATAAACAGATTTATTAATATGCTTTATGCGAGAGTTTCTGTTTGCATATATATATACAACAGTTACCATGCTTGTTTTTCCAACATCGTTAATGCTTTTGGCCTGTAATAACTGAAGATAGAAATTAAAATCTAAAAATAAAGTACATTACAAAAAGACAGGGTAAATCAAGATATTTGGAGGTTCGGTTAAGAAGCGGTTCTTGCATTCAGTGTTTATAATTGTTATTGATACAGTTATTTCTGCTCCTTCATTTTTTCAGTATTGTAATGGTGTCTAATTTGCCTATAATTGTTAGCCCAAGATGCAAAAGGGAATTAAGCGGTGTGTGATTATAAAAATACTCCATGCAAGGTAAAGCACGGTAGTTTTGATTATCAAAAATAATTTGTGCTGACCTCTCTTCTGGAGCTGAAGTGCATCAATAACCTTACACCACTTGAGCGGGGATGTGAAGATCTGTGTGTAGCTTCTAAAATTGCTATCCTTTGCAGAGTTTCAGATTTCATCCTGGTAGCTAGGATGTGGGCTGAATGCCATTACAGTTTGCTATGTTAGGGATTTACTGGTGCTATTGGGTAACCCCGAAGAGCACTGCTGGTAGCGCATTGCGCAGAGTTACTGTCTTGCATTTCTCTGGGGTGGAAGATGGCTTCATTTATTAACTTTTTTTTTTTTTTTTTAAATTTAAATGCTTTCTGTAAGTATGCAATTGAGATTTTTTTCACTAGTGGTTATGGAACTGACTTTATTTCAGAGCCAGAGATCAGGTCTCAAGTCTACCACACCAGCTTTTATGATAGACTTTGGTCCCTTCTTGTTCCAATCAAAAAATAAGATCTGAAATTGAGTCTACCTTTTGAAGAGAGTTGTATTTCTAATTTCTGGAATGTGCTGTGCTAGTAATACCTTAACTGAGGTGTTTCTAAATAGGCTGGAGGGCGGAGAAAAAAGAGTTTTGTTTTCTTTGTGGGGATCAGAGCACTGCTAGTGTGCTTGGATGCCATAGTGATAAGTACTATAAATATCCAAATGTATGAGCCAACAACTGGAAATAAATTTGTAAACATTAAATTCTCTCTCTGTTATCAAAAGCAGCAATAGAATTGCTTTTAATTGTGCACAGCACAGAAAACAAAAAGGACATAAAGACTCTGTCTTTCAGTACTGCTGAGGAGCAAAGTGATCACTAAACCAGTTGAAGGAAAATGTAATTCAGATTGCTTCTTAGTTGTCTGTAAACAGTGAACCACTCTTCTGTTTAAATAAAGTCTAAAACTGGGTAGCAATACAGGTAGTAGCACTTAAAATAACTGCGGTTTTTATGTCCTGTGATATTCTGTGTGTAAGCATGATGGGCTGTGTTCAGTAGTGCTGGAGATTCCATGGGTACTCAGGGAGGCATGTTGGCGCTGAACCAGCATCAGGTGCTGGTAAACCTTGCAGTTGGGAATTGAGATGCCAGATGGGTTTCTAGAATTATGGCGATCAAATCCCAACCTGCACCGAGGAAGGACTTCTTTTTTTGTGTGTGTATGTAGTGTCTTCTTTTTGTTTTGAATGCTTTAGCATGTTTTATCTTAAATGACTACAGAAATCATCTCAAATCTGCAAGTTGTAGTTGGGTTGGAGTTCTGTTATCTACAGTGGATCATGTTTTTTAATCTGAGACTGCTGATATAATTTGTAGCGAGTGTGTTTCATTCCAGGGAGGATGAATTCAGTGGACCAAATGGTGCCTGACATATATACAATTTGGCAAAGGAACTTCTGGTCTTTCAGGATGAGAAACATTCTGTTAAAGCATTTTTCATAATTAATTACTTACATTTTCTTGCTTTTGTGATTTTGTTGGATTTTATTGCTTTCACTTAATTAGTGTGCTAATCATAAAATTTTCTAGAGTTGCTGTCATGTCAAGGCACTAAACTTTTGGCATAGGAAGTGGGAGGGAAAATAACTTTAGAAATGGATTTCCAGTGAAAGAATGGGAAAGCTCTAAACTGCTCTTAATTTTTTTTAAATTAATTTTAGAAATTATTTACAAAGCTAATATCTTCATTGGGAAGTGCTGTGATAAAAAAGTGTACTGGTCATTATGCATTTCTCTCCTGATTCAATATCAGTTTATTTAAGCACTGGTTATAGTTAAAGACAGATCTTTCAGTCAGTCTTGTCAAAGGGCACAAAGGACCTTTAATTTTCAAGATATTTCTAAAATAATGTGACATACAGGTTCATTTTAATAGTACAGAACTGTCTTTATGTTACAGACAGACTCCTAGCAGTGAAAACACATTCTTTAGAATTAATGCATGCATGAAGCTTGGGGTTTTTTTCCTCCACCCTTTAAAATTATCCTTCATGGCTTCTTTGTTGATGGACATAAAAAGAAGGAATGGTTCCCTTCTGCAGTGGAGGCTTGTTTTTTACAGTACAGAAATCCTGCAAAGAGTGTGAGATTTGGTTCTAAATACACCCTCAGAATAAACACTCCTAATTTCACCTGTGTAACATTCACATTTGTTCAGACTTTCAACTGTCCTCCAAAAAACACTGGAAATTAAGTCCTCAGGGTGTGTGAAAGTTGGGGGTCCTGGAAGAGGAGTTGTTTATGGGCAGTACAGAACTGTAAATCTCTCTGTTTTCTGCAGCAGGTAAATTCTGTATTAGAATTGGAACAATTCTCTGTTACTAGTAGTCTTAGTACCATGGCTCCACAGGTATGCCTGAAAAATAGGCTCTTAAAAGCTGGAGTCAAAACAGTGAAAGCCAGGTGGTGCATGAAAGCAAAGGGGTTTCCACATCTGTTTATTATATTATATTGTTATATATAATATAATAAATATATAGTTTTGTGGGATGGAATCCAGAAACTTTTCCATATCTTGTTGCCACTGTTACTTTCAGAAGTGTTTCTGTTAGTAATAGGAATCTTACTATAGGAAAATGATAAGAATTCCAGGTCAATCTTGCATTCCTTTCCCCTAAGTTTATTACTGCTTCATTTTGCTTGAATTTTTGAAATTTAAAAAGGTAACCACTGTAGCCAGTGCTGCTCGGTGTAAAGAGCAGTGGAAGGAAGCAGGTAAAGTTTGCTAAGTGACATTAGTCTAGTTGTTGTAAGAGTTTGTCTCCTTCATTTGGAAAATACAGATAATGATGCTTAATTTTTGAAGTATAAAAACTGACTTCTTCTGTAGGATGTAGAGCTGTGCTAAAATCCAATTTAAAGTTAATCCTCTGTGACCTGAGCTGGATTCCAGATGGTGACCTACATGTGGAGTAGGCTGTTAATTTGTTATCAAAGCCCTGACATGTCTAAGAAACTTTAAGGGAAGGTGAGATTAGTGTATGGTAAGTGAAGGGTAGAGTAGCAAAGCTAGGAATATAAACGTTGGAAAATAGAGTGCTAAAGCTACTTCTGCAACACTACTATTCTACTTCTTTCTGCATTTACTTTACAGGGTTTTACTAACATTTGTTTTCTTTTCCCCCCCCCCCCCCAATTTCCTATTTAAATATTGTGGTTTTCCCCAAATCTTAGTAAGTAATTAAGTAGACGGCTAGGTCTGCAACAGACCTACTCCAGTTGAATATTAGCTACTATCAACACATTACCATTGCTTTTATCATTTGAGGATCAGCATCTGAAGGAGAGAGACTTCCCCAGTGAGTTAAGCTATTCTTGAGGCAACCGTTGAGTTTTTGAGGTTGCTAGGGGTGATTTCTGGTCCTTGGAAGGGATTACTGCTTGATCTAGGCATTCCCAAAGTGTATGAAGTGAGTTGCTTGTGGCCCATGAAGTGCTTTCAAGAGGTGTGCAGCAAGGCAGGCTGGCTGTGCTTGGCGGCCTGGGCTGACCTTGGTCTGCAGCAGGAGGAAGGAGTCAGACAGGGACACTCCTGCTGTGGAGCAGTGAAAGCCAGCAAGCAGTATCCTCCTGCCTCACTGGACCCATGGCAGCCTCCCTGCTGTGGCTGCTCACAGCACCTGCTTCTGCCTGTGAAAGGATTTCTTTTTCCATCTGAGTAATGTACATGTGTTCTAATTGTGCTGAAGTCTGCGTGATTCTTTGGAAGAGTTACCAATTAAAGGCCTGTCAGATCTTGGAACAGGCTGCTCAGGGAAGTGGTTGAGTCACCATCCCTGGAGGTTTTCCAAAGATAACATGTAGATATGGTGCTTGAGACCATGGTTTTAGTATGGGACTGGGTAGTGCCAAGTTAATGGTTGGACTCAATGATCTTGAAGGTCTTTTCCAACCTAAATGATTCTGTTCTATGGGTTTGGGCTGGGGATCCCAAAGTGAGAATACAGAGGTAAGCTAGGAGGAAGACTACTGTGCAAGGCTCAGCTGAGGGAGATCAGTGAAGAAATGAAGCTGAAGTATGAGATTGGGAGAAAAAAATGAGGGTGTGTTCTCTCTTCCCCACTTGGGTGGCCTGGCATAAAACTGAAGGGTGCTGGTCCTGTTAGAGCTATTCCTGGTGGGCTGTGAACCAAGAGATCCACTGCTGTGTGGGGAGCAGAACAGGTACCCGTTGAATCTAAATATTTAAATATTTAATTAATTTTCAATTATTTCAATATAAAGACAGTCTTAGAAGAAACAGGGATTAAACTGTCATTAGTGGATAATTATCTCAAAAACATAGCCAGAAACTCCAGTGTCTTTGAAAGTAGGATTTAACCTTCTGAAGTTACTTGACATTGAATTGAGGCTCTGTTTCTACCTGTAGTTATGAGGAAGATCTGAGGTATGGATACATACCTTGGTCAATCACAGAGTTTTAACTCTCTGCAATGACTGTGCTCTTTGTGAGCACTCCGGTTTTGCTCTGGTCCCTTGTGTTAGAGGGCGTCTCTTAACTCTCCTTGTGTGAGTTTGTCTTCACGTGCACATCCTTTGCCCTTCATGTCTTAGGTGAGGTAGTTTTGCTGCTGAAAGGTATCAGCCTAGCTAATCTGGGAATGTTGTTGTAGGAGATGGCATCAGAGGTAAGTTATAGAGAGTTGGGGTAATACAAACAAGTTGCCTGTGGAGACCGAGAAAGCACAACTTGCATCTGTCTCGGTATGGGAAAGGGTAGGTATGTACCTGGTACTGAGTGTTCTCTTACAGAGAACAAAAATGCCTAGAATTATCCCCCTCTGGAGGGCAGGGGTGGATTTCTGTTCTGATGGGCTAGTTACTCTAGTTTTTTTCAGTCATCCCTAGCTGGGGATGAAAAAATAGTGCCAGCAAGAGGGGGTATGTGATGGCTGTTGAAGTAGATGGTATTTATGGCATAGGTATCTCACAGATAGAGAAAGGAAGGAGAACAGATATATTGTGGCATCCACAGTATTTTTTCCCCTTTAGCCATTACTTTTAAAGAAGGTCCTAGGGGGATATTTGCTTTCTTCATGTCTTCACTGTTAAGTGCTTGTTGTTGGAAAATGGAATTGGAAGCTGTAGATGGCCTTCATGAAAGGGCAAATGCAAGTTAAGATCTAGACTTCTAAAAAATGAGACAACCAACCACAAAAGAAACTCCCTGTGGCAGTATAGGTTTTCACTCATACTTCTGTTTCAACAAAATCAAGTTGCCTGTTTACGTGACTGCTGTTCTGGAATATTGCTCTATCCTCTTATCTGGGAGGGGGTGAAAATAGAACCCATTAATCTAAAAATTGTTCTACTTAGTTAGTTATATAACTGTTTCTTAAAAATAGCTCTTAAATGGCTGGAGAAGATAGATGCTGTGGGATACAAATTTCTCTTTAGCTTCGTTTGTGCTCTTTTGCACAGAGCATCCACATCGCATGTATAATTTTTTTTAATGTTTTGTGGTGTCCAGCTGCATATAACTCACATGTACTCACACAGCAGCCTGTGAACATCCTGTAGCACAGCCCTCTCTCAGGTGCTATACATGTATGGCAGCAAAATAGCACCAAAGTTGAGGGAAGAGAGGCACATCACGGGAACGCATTGAGGATGGGCCATTCCTTTGTGTGTGTGTCACTTACTGCTGGGAAAGTTTAACTTTCTGAGAAGGTTGTTCAGAGCATCCTTTATTCTGTTGTATTTCTAGAAATTGCTATTATACTTGGCTGTGGGTTTGTGATACGCTTGGTCGAAGAGGCAAAGTGCATAAATCAAAAGGTTTATTGTATTTTGGTAAAACAAGTTAATTCTTTTAAGGCATATTTCTATCTTAACATGCTCAGCTTTCTCATCTAAAGAGATTTTATATATAAGTTAGATTAGCCTTTCTCTTTACGGATTAATTTATCAGATGGCCATTGCAAGCTTGGAACAATAGCAGTCATAAATAACTTGTTTTCAGTGACTGATATGGAGTAAAAATTTGCTCTTGGGCTTACCTGCTGTTTCCTTTAGGCTATTTGCTCAGATAAAACCTGTGAAATATTTTCTGCTTCAGTTAAATATCCCATGGTATTGTATTTGTCACTTGTTCCTTTAATGAATCTGTCCTTTCAGATTTCTCTAACATTGGCATCTGGAATAATTGAGTAGAGTAGGGAAAACAAGAATAGAATCATGTAGTAGTTGACTTTGCTGTAGTTTATTTTTCTCTGCTGAATAATCTTTTCTTGTAAATTAAATTTTGCCTGCTGCTTTTTTAAATGTGTGCCCGTTTGTCAAAACTGTCCTCATTGCACAGAATCGATGCCTGACTTAATTTTGGAGTGGCAGCATCTCACCTCTATACACTGCTACTTTCCTTTACAGTCCCGTTATATCATCATCTGAATCTGGGTTTCATGTGAGTGAGCTAAGTTGACCCAGATCTGCCTCAAGAGTAGAAGTTCCTAAATTTTTTCAAAGACGCTTCTCTTTTGGAGTTGTGGATTCCCCATCTGAGTGTTATTAGCCTAGATACTGCTGAGGAAATTGGCACTTCGCAGAAATATTAATAGGCAGACTCTTTTTTTTGTGTCCTGAAATACCAGTTATGCTAGATCCCTTGGGCAGGACAGATATGCTTGGTGTGTATCTGGTATGTTGGGGGCTTAGGGGTTTTCTTTTTACTCTCTGCATATATGTACCTAATGAGTGTTAAGACCTCAGGTTTACTGTACTACTCACATGCACTTGCCTTTTTGTGTTTGTTTGTGGAGTTTGTATTTGTTTTCCCCTATCAAAAACGGTTGCACTACCTTGGTACAGTCTCGCTGAAGTCAACTTTCACAAAACACAAACTGTTGTCAGAAGTTTTTGCTAAGCGCTGTTTGTTGAAACATATGTATAATTTTATTATTTGAGTCTTATCATTCGTACTTCCAAACAGGTAGTTTAAAGAAGTTTATTTTAAAGCAGAATGTGGATCATTTTACCCAGTGCTTTCTTGCATGAAAAAATACAGACCCAAACCAGCTATATAAGTCAGGGGAATGTGTATTAACTTTAAACAAGGAGTGTTTTGGATGACAGGTCATTCTACCAAATATATTTTAATGTCAGTTAGTACTGACCTCAAACCTGACTGCAGTGGCACATAGGAGAAAACCAACACTTTCTACAGAGCTTGTCTCCTGTGTAATGCTTTTTTTAGCTGATCACGTACAATCAAAAAAGCAAATGTATGATCTCTGTGTGCTTCATTTTGGGGAAGATGCTCAGATTGCCTCTTGTGTTCTAAATTAAGTGATGGAATTAAGAATTTACACTCTTGAAATGGGATGTGGAATGCAGATAGATTTGTAGTACTAAGGTGAGATCATATGAAGGTGTGGCCCACTGTGTTACTTAGGTGTGTGTTCTTGCTGCTAGAATCTTAAGAACTTTGCTAATGAGGTTTTTGCCAGGTCTGCTATCGCAGAAGGTGTGGTGGGAACCCGATGCTAAGATACAGGAATGACCTCTCAAGCCTGGGACAGCACTCTTTAAATAAAGCAAAGCTGGTGAGTGTTGGCTGTGCCCTAATGAGACTTGATCAAAGAGCAGATTTGTGAAAGAGTATTTCAGTACCAGAAATACTACAACTTAATACAAAGTAGTAGCTCCTATAAGGCACGTTCCTTGTCGGTACTGTGTTCTAGGGAAAACTGTTTTCAGGTAAATCTGAGTGAAGCAAGGGAACCTTCTACATGGTAAGCTGAAAACAAGATATGAATAATGCGAAAATAGGGAAATAAAAGTTATTTTCTTTGAGCAAATATTTTTCGTTTGCCCAGTGAGGAGGTATAATTTTCTCTTGTTCAGTGACAGTTTCTATGTTAAGATTTAATAAAGTTTAGAGCATACTTGTTTCTCACTCCTGCTTTTTTTGTATTATTTGCCAATTGAGAGTGTTGTCCTCATTACCTACTCTGAGTATGATTGTTGCTACCCTATCACCTCTCTGTCAAACAAAGGAGAAGGTGTGTTTCCCTGAAGGGCATGGAAAAGAATGAGAAGTCACAAATGGGGGAAAAGTAAATTCATTAACTGAAGAGGAGGAGGAGAAGAAGGATGGATATCAAATGGCCAGGTCTTAATAAATAAGATGGGATATGTTAGGCAAGTTTCTGTTCAAGTATGTTCATATGTACGTAGCCTTCCCTTTGTGAGGATGTCTAAGAAGCTACTTGCCATTTGCTGGAACTCAGTGTTACCTCTGCATTTCTTTCCTTGTGTAAATGGGGATGCCATCCTGGTACTTACAAGTGCAGCTTTTACTCTTTCCAGCATGGCTTTCTGCTCTACTTACTAAAAATCCTTTAAACTTGCCCTGTAGTATTTTTTGATGTCTGTACGTTGTAGGAGGCCTGTGAGGCTGTCCTACCATTTATTCCTTCTTCCATCTCTCTACAATAACATTGCTCAGGGATAGTAGCTTTACCAGTATTTAATCTGAAACAAAGTCCTAAAAGCAATAAAATTGCTTCAGTTTTTGAAAATCCCGTCTCAACTGCAACCTTCGAAGTTCACATTCATATTATTCAGTGTTGTACTGTTCAAATTCTTTGTGAATTATACAGCTTTTAAATTCCTTCAGCTTTTAAAACTAGTAAGATTTTAGGTACAACTTGCATTCCTTTGATATGCCGCACAGTAGATTACGGAAAATCCCATAAAATTTATGTGAAACAAAGTAGAACTGACTTGGAGTTTGCAACGAACATCTTATGTAAAAGAATTCTGATTGATACTGGCAGTACAGTGATGGTGATGGTGGAAGGCAGTGAACTTCCTTCTTTTTTCCAATTGACATTAATTGGACTTGCTTCTAAACACCACATGACTTTCTGCTTTGAAGACATAGATGTGACACAACCATCTCAGTTTACTGGCAGTAAGTATTTTAGCACTTAATATTATTTTAAATTAGCTCTAGTTAGTTTTACCTTTTGCCTCTAGTAAGTTTTTTGTTAGTTATTCTTTTATATTAGTTCCTTGCTGTTCAAATAATAAACAAATAATATTTATAAACAAATAATGTTTAGGAATTCTTTCTCATACAAAACTTATTAAATGTGTGAACAGTCCCCTGCTTTGTCTGCAGGGCTTCCTTTTCTGCCACAGCTTTCTGTGATGTATGTTCTTATTTATTCTTTGGAAGAGAGTTATTTGCAGAGATTCCTTCCTTCATTTACCTCATATTTTGACATAGTAAACTTGAAGTAATATGAAAAAGGCTTGTAAAAAGAATGAAGAATAATTCTAGACAGTATAAAAAAAAAAAAAAAACCAACCAAAAAAAACACCAACCAAGCCCAAGCCATTCCAGTGAGTGCTGCTGCACCCTGGAAAGGCATGCTTTTGCTTTCAGAGGATCATGGGTCAGTCTGCTTAGGACTTTTTACTAGAACTGGCCTCCTGCCTGGCCACTTTGAAATGGATCTTTTGGCTCATCTGATTAGCTCTGCTGCATCAAGACCTGTCCAGTTTGCGAGTGGGTGGGCAGGGAGGAACACACGTGTAGCATCGCTACTGCTGTCGTGGCGCATCATCCCATTGTCTTTGTCTTTCAGCCAGCTCCCAGAAGGGTTAGACACTTCTGTTGTTGCAGACAGCTGTTTTGGCGGTTTATGGGAAGCACTCACATGCTTGCATGGTAAATGGAAGACTCATGGCTTCTTCAGTCCTATGCTGGATGCTGGAATTGTTTGTGGCTTGTTGCTGGGGTCCTTGCAGTTAAGAGCTACAGAACAGTTCAGAGGAACTGACATCCTCTAATGAATGTCAGAGCTTTTGTTCTGCAAAAGATTCATTTCTGTTCTGCAGCTAGATTCAAGACCTGCAGTTTGTATAATGGAGGCTTGACTTCCCCTGTTTATCTTCTGCTTAGTTAATAAGAATAGTTCATTTTTTTCCTGGATTGGGGTAAACTATGTCAGTGTTTTGGGGGGTAGGTGGGAAGGGAGGACAAGAAGAGAAGGTCAGCTGTTTATAACACTGGTGTTTTTCTCCATGATCAGGGCATTCTAATTATACCCTGGATAAAATATCAAATTTCAAAGTCCTTCACAGAAGGAAGGTTCACCGCTTTTCAGTGGCATTAGATACACATTCATCCCATAAACACGTGTATAAAATGCATTTTGATTTTGATTAATATTGGGTAACTATATTAGCTGATTACTCTGCTATTGTTTGATAATATCTGGAACAGTGAAGAATTTGTCCCATGCAGAGGTGTATCTTGTATGGGAGTCCTCATAGCACTGGTTTCATTTTGCAGCTTAAGAAGTTGTTTAGGATTACAGTGAACCTTTTCTGACTTGTGTCTTTTGACTGTCTGTTGGGTGAATGATAAGGATTTTAAGTAGCTGCGTGAGGGTGGTATGTCTGGCTTGAGAAATTACTTCAGAGGTTTTTCTTCCAGTAATTTAAAAAGCATTGCACAGGAAAATGCAAATGAGTAGGAGGTGTTCATTAACACTTTTTGAAGAGTTATATATTTATATATAGAGTTTATATTGAAGAGTTTTTCTTCTGCCCCTCTTTCAGAAGAAAGTGCTTGCTGTGCTTTCTCTTTGTGATTGGTTTTTTATTAAGACCAAAATTGATTCTGTTACATTATTTTCTATGCCAGATAAGCAGTAATTAAATATTTCAGAAGTGTAACACAAGATGGTAAGAAAGCCATATGAGATGTTCTTAATTTTTTTCTTCCATCTGCTGCTATTATATGGCAGAAATCTCATAATGTGTTTTTAAAATCACGTGCTTTCAATTCTCTTATTTATGTGGCTTTGGAAGTACTTGATCAGGTATTAAAATGTCATGCTTATTAGAAAAGTGCTCCAAGGAGTTTTGTGGTGGGCCCCAAAAAATGTTATTAGGATAATTGAAAAGAAAAATTTGTCGTATAATCTTATTTCTGCTGAAAGGAAAACCAGTGGCATCTAGTTACTTTTTTATACTCCTGTCTTTTTTGACTTTCATTAAAGAGGGCCGTTTTAAACTTTGAAAGACTGTGGAGACACACAAGCCATGTTTGAGAGTGTTTGTAATCTTCAAATAAATACCAGATCAGGGAAGTAAACCCCAAGTAATCTCAAGGAGAGAGTGCTTTTGGTTCTCAATTAGCATTTGCTTATGCCTGCCTGTATGGAAGGGAAAAACCTGCTGCTTGGATAAAGTAGTCTTTGGCAGGATTTGGCCAGATGGAGCTTATTCTTGTGTCTCCAGAAGTAATGTCTCTTAAGTTGCATGATGCTTTCTGTATTCTCTCCTATTTTCAATGAAATCTATGAATTTCCTGCTTTTTGTGTTGCGAGATGTTTCCAAAGACAGGCTGGTTTTCTTTCCAGCTGAGCCGGCAGGCAAGGCAGACTTGAGCAATATGCTCTAAGAAAAAGTGTGAATTTTCTCATATGTTTCAGTGAGCATTAATGGGAAGACTAATTAGGACAACTTGAAGCCAAAATTACTGTGTTTCTCTTGGAGACAAATTATTGGAGACATCCATCAGCTGTACTTGGATATAAGTGGCATTCCAAGTTCAAATCTGCTTGAAGAGTTTAAAATTGGAAGTGAGGAAAAGAGGTTTGACTCTTAACTCAAAATTAAATCATTTTTAATTTAATTAAATTTAGAAGAAGGAAAAAAATTACCATGTTAGTAAGTCTAATCTAATAAATGAAGATAATGTATTTCTAATTATTATTAGTTTTAATTTTGGTTTGAAGACCACGTATGGATAATATTGTCAGTATTTTAGAAGGAAAATGCTGTATTAAATACTATTATTTTTTTTCCTGGTTTAAATTTTACAGATACATGTATATAGGATTTCTTTTACTTTTCTCTTGCAAATGTAACATTTCTACTCCTAGAAATCTGCATCGCCTGAAGCATAGGTCAGTTCTTTTTGAATCCTAAGACACTCTTATTTTCTTTGGATATGAAAAGGCCTGGGACTGCTGCCTTTGCTGGAGTATCAGATTCAGCTTCTAGGTGAGGCTCAGTACAAAGGTTAGTTTTCTTGGATGTTACAAAGCCAGCAGCCTCAAGCTAAGGAGTTACCTGTACAAGAGGAGATGCATTTCTTTCTTCTGTGGATTTCCATCTCTACTTTCCCTGAGAGTCTCTTCCTGCTCTTCTGCTGCATGGTCTCCAAAAGCAGGACTCCAACCTGCATTTTCCGTCTCATGATATATGTTTGAGACGCCAGCTCCATCAGGTCACGTACCTCTCTTGCTTTCTTGTCACTGCTTTGACATCCTCAGACAGATGGCTGTGTATGTTAATTTCCATTGCAGGGCAGGACTGGAAGCAGGTCCTGCTATGCAGCATACCCAGATGAATTCAATTTGTAGTGGGTTTTGATGCAAGTGTCTGATGTGCCAGGAGAGAAGAGGAGAGGCGGAGATGAAAGAAGCTCATACTGTACCTGGCACAGGCAAAAAGGTTACATGTTGTGTGCATATCACAATTTGGACATGTGTAGTGTTGCAATGTCACCAAGTGTTGCAATATCTGTGGGCACTGATGTGTTTGGTAAGAAGACTGATTCCTTCTGCTTGAAGCGGGTTGTGTGGCCTTCTGTCTTCCTCTTTAATGTCTCACCTCTTGAGCAATACCAAGACAGAACAACCAATAAAAATATTTCTCTCTGCAGTATAGGATTTTTAAGGAAGAAGTGCAGGGAGGAAGGAGGATCTTTCATCTTCCATGCAAAAAATGTTACCCCCACATAAATCAGCAGCATGATTAATCAGGTAAATGGTTAATTAAAAAGTAGCATACTACCAGCTTGTTAACTTTATCACAGAATCAGAGAATATCCTGAATTGGAAGGGACCTACAAGGATCATAGAAGTCCCACTCCTGGCCCTGCACAGGACAGCCCCTGTGTGTTCTCTGGCCACCATCAGCAGCCCATGAAAAGCTCTTAAGCTGTTGGTCCACTTCAGCCGGCTCTGGCAGTTCTGCAAAGTCTTCGGAGAGCAGTGTTCTCTAACTACTGTGACAGCAGGCGGCTGCGTAGAGGCAAGAAACTGTGTGGCATGAGCTTATGCACTGAAACAGGAGCTGCGTGCTGGAGCAGGACTCTCTGGGAGGCAGGAAGGCTTCAGCAAGATTTCCTGCCTTTCTAGGAGTCCTGGCATTACCTATGTAATAAATAGGGAATTGTTTATTCTTTGGTGGGCCGCAATGCATTTTTCTCATGAAGAGTGTGACTGTAGGACTATATTATTTTGTGTCGGGCTGCAAGCACAAGAAGTGAGGAAGTCTGATCCGAAATAGGGAGGAATATTCAAGTTGCAGGTAGGGATATTTTTATTTGGATACGTGGAAAAATAAGTGCTGCCATTTTTGAAATTGTATCATTGGAAGCTCTCTTCCTGTCTCTGGTGTGGTATATTGAGTCAAATACATGCTTTCAAAGTATGCTTAATTAATAAATAAGGTGTTCTGGCCTTCCCCAAATCACAGTAACCTAGTGTAGCCATCAAACTGGTCATGCCAGTTGTAGAGGAAATTTTTTTACTTTTAAATTATCCCAGTATGAATTCATGTAGTAGCTGACAAACCTCAGAGAAAGAGGTACTCTCTACCGTAGGATAAAAGAAATAAGAAAAATGTATCTTTTGCCTTTTGGCAAAAGGGACACCAAAGACTCTTTTATTTAGAGCAATTTCATTCTGGCTGTCTGCCATGAACCTGACTTGGTAGGAGATGATCCTCTAGTGAGGGAATTACATGTTTAATTCTGGTAGCCTACAGTCAGTGACACACTGAGCACACGTTGCTGGCTGTGTGAGTGCTCTCAGCCAGTTCCCAGGAACTTCTCCTTTACCTCTCTCATCTTGGCTCTACTGTTCCCTCCTGAATATCACCTTTCTGATTTCTCTGTGCTTGATATTTTGACTTGGGAAAGATTTTATAAATTGATAGACACAGTTTCTCTGTGGTGTGGTATTTGGGTCTGTAAATACACAGCTCACTCCTCCTGCCCTCACCCCTGGTGGGACGAGGGAGAGAATTGGAAGTGCAAAAGTGAAAAAACTCACGGGTTGAGATAAAAACAGTTCAATAATTGACAACAAGAAAAATGTTGTAAGAAAAGTAACAGAAATAAGAACCAAGAAAGACTGCAAATGAACACAGTTGGTCTGTTGCCTCAGCAGCAGCCCCCCAAGCCAGCCTTCCCACTAGTTTTGTTGCTGAGCTTGGTGCCATAAGATACAATTGGGGTCAGCTTTTCCAGCTGTGTCCCCTCCCAGCTCCTTGTGCACCACCAGCCTCCTCACTGGTGCGGTGAGAAGCAGAAAAGGCCTTGCCTATTTGTGAGGACTGCTTAGCAGGCTCTAAAATATCCCTAAATCACCAACACAGTCTCCAGAACAAATCCAAAACATAGCCCCATACCAGGTACTGTGGAGGAGATTAACTGTTCCCAGCTGTACACAGCACAGGAAGCATACTTGGAAATTGTTGGGATCCAGAATTTATTAATAACTCTGTCTAAGTGACCATTATTAAACTGGCTTGTCTACAGCACTGCCATTTTACAAGGGGCATTTATTGAATTGTTTTGCCTTCAAAAAATGAGAAGAGGGGTGATGGAAGAGGAACCAGTCTTGGGTTCTCTTCTGAACACGTTTACTGTTTGTGGTATAGAAGCTCCTTGTGGGGTGGGGGAGAAATCCATCCTGCCACCTTAAAGCTGGGAATGGTTTCCTGGGTTCATAGGCTGAGAATTCTGTCTGAAACTGCTGTTGCCAATGCTGAGCACACTTTTCTTTTTGTAATCATGACACCTGAGCAAAATAAACTTGAAAATCTCCCACTTTAACTAGTTTCCATTCTCAAGGTTTAGAATGCTCTGGAAGGCCCTATTTTGCCAAGAAACCTCTTTCCTTCTATTTTTCAACTTCACCTTGAATTTGATATTTTGTCCTATCTGAACTAATGTTAATGAACTCTGTGTTGCACTTATTTATGTGATAAATTTCTCTTCACAGATCATTCAACTTCAAGTGGTACATCGTCATTTAAGCCCAGCCGATCACTGGTTTCTATTCCCGCTGCCCATGTGATGCTGTCTAGTGCCAGCTCTTCACTTTCCAAACACAGGGAAGCTTTCAAGTCTGATGGCTCAAAATGGAGTACAAGCTTTGTAAGGTCAGGAGGAGGCAGAAATCAGGGACCCCTGGACAATTCTCTTGACATGAAAGATGCAAGACCCGTAAGAAAATGGTCCTCCTTGTCTAAACTCAGCTCACCAAGTAATTTCAGCCAAGATGGAAGTAGTCATTCAGTGGAATACAGGGCCGGTACTGACAAAGCTGTGCCAGCTCAATTAAGGACAAATGGGCCGAGTTGTTTGCATGACAGCATGGAGTTGCTAAAAATTGAGGACAAAGAAATGGGGAAAAAACGGTCTTCTCTACTGGACTGCAAATACAAATTTGAAACGTGCAGCAAAGACGACTTTGTTTCAGATTCCCCAAGTAGGAGACATGCCTTAGACTTGACCTACAGTGCCTTACCTGAAAGCAAACCTACGGCAGGCGGCTGTGAAGCTTTTGGCCAGAGATACGCGACACTGGGACAGCAGGCTGTGAGCGGAGCTCCCATACAGCCGGCAGTGAGGACTCAGATGTGGCTCAAGGAGCAGCTAAGGGCAAATCCCCTGGACTGCAGGCCTGCTGAGGAGCCCTACGGCCTGGCTGCATGGCACATGCAGCAGCTTGAGGACTTCAGAGCAGCAGGTGACCCGCCTGTGCAGGTAAGGATAAAGCTTGGTGTTTGCTGCCATCATGTGGCATCCTGTGTCGTACCGGAGGAATAACAGGCAGTTTTTAATGAAACAGGAAAGGGAACAGGTCCTCCTGAACAAGTTGATGGTATTTTTAAGCTTTGACTGGGGCTGTTGCTGCTTGTTTCTCAACATCAGCTGTTTTTTGAGTTTTCTTTTATTTCTGCTGTCTGCCTACATACAGTTTACTGTGATTCACTGTGCCTGTCCACATGGTATTAACATGTCTTTACAGGCACAGAAAGAGGTTCATCAAGAAGTCTTTTTAGTGGGTTTAGAGTAACTGCATAGTGGGAAGATGTGAAGGTATTTTGACTTGAATGGCATACAAAGAGGCTGCATTTATGCATTCAGCAAAATAAGAAATACTTCTGTGTGGTGCAAGGATGAATGAATATTCAGTCTCTTTATGCCTAGTGCTTAAAAACAGAATTTGGTTTGATATTACTGCTTATTTTTTAACAAATAAAAATCAACTAACGGCAGTCAATAAATCTGGTTTATTTAAATAATACAGTATATGTGGTTGATGCATCATACTTGAAATATTTTCATATCGAGACTATCAAGCATATAGTTTCAAGAGACAGGTAACCCTTTCTAGCGTGGCAATTCAGAGTCTGTGTGTCCAGCTCTTCCCCTAATGGGGAAGTACAGTTTGTGAAGGAAGGCAGTATTTAAGATCTACATGTTCATGTTTACCCCTGTAGTGTTTGGCTTGGCTTGGCTTGACAAAAAAAATCCCAGTTTACAATATATAAATTTCTCTGAAAGGCATTTTAGGGTTAGACTAGGATATCATCTCAGCAGAGATAATCTAGGTGTATGTTCATATTTCCTGTTTTCTTCAGCCTGAACTACACAAGGTAATTTACAAAGAGTTGTGGTCAAGTTTTGTTGTTCCTTCTGTTGTATATTGCTGGAAAGAATGACAAGTTTAGAGATTTTTAACATCCAGTTTTGCTCTTAATGATGATCTGATTTTGATTTTTGGTGGTGTTTGTTGGGTTGGGGTTTTATGGAGTTGGTTTTTGTTGGATTTTTTCTTTTGAGTTAAGATCGAAGCCAATTAATATGGCCAAATTAATAGTAATCACTAGGGGTTTGTCTAAGAACCTGACATTGTTAGAGGTAGCTGCCCTTTACCTTTATTGCTGCAGAAACCCTCATCTTTCTCTAAGCACTTCGAAGATTCCAATGCTGATAAATTCCCCAGGTAGGGAGCAGAGGCTGATGGGGTCCTCTCAGAACCAAAGTGACAGAGACTGGCTCAGTGCTCAGTCTGGCTCCAGGGCACTGCCAGCTGGATTCCCCGCAGTTGGCACCTGCTGGTGCCATTGAGGAACACACGAGGGGTTTGGGAAGTGACAGCAGGGTGCCATGAAGGAGCTTGGTCTCTCCATTCATTCAGGTCTTCCCAAACACCTGAGATGTGTAGCTGGCTGCAGCCGCCAGTGGTGCTGTCTGTGAGATTTGTGATCAGGTTACTGTGCCTGGTGGTTCTCTTCTGGGATTTAAATACACAGAATGACAGAATATTAAGGGTTGAAAGGGACCTTAAAGATCATCTAGTCCCAACCCACTCTGTCATGGATAGGCACACCTCCCACTAGACCAGGTGGCTCAAAGCCTTATCCAGCCTGGCCTTGGACACTGCCAGGGTTGGGGCATCCATAACTTCCCTGAGCAACCTGTTTATTTGTCTTACCACCCTCATAGTAAACAATTTCTTCCTAATACTCAGTCTTAAATTTCCCCTTTTTCAGTTTGTACCCAATTATTCCATATACAACCACTACAGTTCCTTTGAAGGAGCTCCAGTAGACCCTCTTCAGATACTGGATGGTTACTATGAGGTTTCCATGCAACCTTGTCTTCTCCAGGCTGAACAGCCCCACATTCCTCAGCCTGTTTTCACAGAGGAAGTGCTCCAGTCCTCTTACCAACTTTTTGACCTCCTTTGGACTTGCTCCAACATTTTTCTTTATGTCAGATATACCAGAACTGTATGCACTACTCCAGACAGGGTCTCACAACAGTAAAGTTTTATTTGCTTGTTTAGTTCATTTAGATACGTGCCTCTTTATCATCTTATATGTGCCTTTACAGCACTTTGTTTAGGATGGGTGTTTTAGAAATATATTTTTCTTTAGACCAAAACAATTCCCAGCTTTTGTCCTTCATGTCTCAGAAGTGCTTTCTCCCTCTGATCATGTTTAAATACAGTACAAAGGCAAAGTTAAATGTTTGAAATAGATGGAGCCCTGCATGGAAAGCTACTCAAAAACTTTCATCCATGCAGGCATTGCTACCTGGCTGTGTTTGGAGGTCAGAGCCAGCAGGGGGAACACAAGCATTATTTATCTTGGACTTCGATTCAGAAATAGTGCTGCACCTTTCCAGGTTTTTGAGATTTGACATTTTGCCTAAAGCTGGATTTTTCTTTTGTTTTGGGTTTGGGGGTTTTTAGGTTTTTGTTTGTATGGTTGGTTGGTTTTGGTTTTTTGCTTTAGTTTGGTTTGGTTTTGAGTTTTTGTTTTTGTTTCACCTGTAACTTTCACATCTCTGTGGAGACTTAATAATACACACTACAAATAAGTTTTTATGTCGTCACAGACTAATATAGACAATTCACCATAGAAAACTCTAATTCAGAGTTAATTTTTGTAAAACCAGACAAGCTATTTGTTTACTTAAAAGACTAATGGAAAGTATAATGTAACACCCCTCAAAAGCTGTTCCAAGGTTAATTACTTTCAAGCTTAAGATTCTCTGCTTTCTTAGTAGTCTGAAGTTGGCTGAACTCAGTGGTTTTTCTTACGCTTTGCTCCCCAAATTATAACACCTGTCACATGGCTTTTCCATTCCAATTGTAAACCATGGGTTGCAAAGTAAAATTTCCTGTGCATTGTAAGGGAAACTGAGCATTGGGTAGCAGCCCTACAGCTACATTGTGATTGTCCTTCAGGACGTGGTCAGGTTTGCACCTGCGGAAAATGTGCTGTGGAACAACAGAATGCCTCTTAGAGAAGGTGCATCCTTCAGCTGTGGGTGTGATGTTTGTACATTTCAGAAATAAAGCTCCAGGGAGAATCTGGTCTTGAGTTATTGTGTAACATCATGGAGTTGCATCTGAAAATGCACTTCTTTAGCTAATGTGAGCTATTTAATATATGCTTTTTGAAAATAAACATTCTCCTACACATTTCCTACGAACAGATTTTAACAGTTCTTCAGATTATGCGCTGAAACAAAGAAATATTGCTTTAATGAAAACATTTTCCATGCACAATTTATATTGCACCACACGCTTAATTGTTTAACTGTTTTCAATATACAGCTGATCTTCGAATAAGGAAATGTGTGATAAGGACTGTATTAAGAGAAAAAAATTCTTATAACACACAGCAGCATTTCCCCTTTACTGAACTTGGAGGCCATAAAATCCAAATTAAAAGGCTCTGTTTTCAACCAATGGCTTTTCTTAAAGTCTGATCCCATCATATATCCTATTCTCTGAATACATGTAGGTACATGCTGTGTGCTAGTTGAAAGCATGCTTTTAAAATTGTTGGAGATCCTGTAATAAGAAGGAAAGCTTCAGGAGACTGCATATCTACATATTAACTTTGTACAATATTGTAAGTATCATAGTATGAATCTCTTTATTCCAGTGTACAGTATAATTTCTTCATGGTGTGCTAAACTGTGTCAGAATATTGCAGAGATAATAGGTGGAAATAACTTAAATGCGTGCATCTTTTCCCTTTAATGTACCAGGTTTAGTGGAGGTTTTCTTGTCTTTTTTTTAATGAGGAAAACACTGGATTGAACATACCATGTGTATATAAAAGTTGCTGGAAATTAAGTTTTAATGCAATTACAAGTTTAGAGTTATTAGAACAATTTTTGTTGCAAAGCAGAAAAGGAAGAAAGTAAACTGCATGCATGTCTAAACATTGGTAAACAAAGCTGTAAAACTTTAATTGAAAGAAAAGTCATAACATTTGTCAGATAACATTGTTGCCACATAAAACTTTATTCTTAAATGTCAACTCAAAGCTAGGGCTTTTTTACAATCCTGTCAGATCAAAAAATTAAAATTATTAATATCAACATTTTTCCTATATCACATTTTTTATGAAACCATACTTTTCAGGAATATAAAGCTTTTTAACATGAGGGATTATCACTTTTAGCTAGCAGAGTGAATTCCGTTACTGTAAGCCATAACTAAGCTTCTATGGTCTATTCCTTTTGCTGTGTAGTTGGTAGCCCAGCAAACAGGATTCCATTCATTATAAGGTGCTTGTAGGTTCAGTCTGGACTAAGTGCTAGCAGATGATTGGAAACCAAACTTGGACTGTGCTTGATTGCAGAAAGAGCCTTGGCATTGGTTAGCTGATAACTTTGCCAGCTTTATATGTCATCTTGGGAAAATGCATGTTTCCATTTCAGCAGTGTATTTCTGCATTTGCTGAGGATTCTGTCACATTCATTGCTGGAGAAAACTACTGGGGTTGCATCTGGGGATTGTTTTGCACGCTTTAACAAAGTTTCTCACAGACTTCCTTGGTATGTAATTTTTGATCTGGAAATACATGCCAGTTCGTGGCAGTAGGCTCATCTTCCTCAATTTGTTGAAGAGGAACATGTGATTTTATTTTTTTGTCAGGGCCAACTGGTATCACAATGGTTTCCCCAAGACAGGGAAACTTCTGAATATACAGAAGTCATAGAGACAATAAGATTTGGGTCCCAAGCAGTATGTCAGTGAATAACCATTTTGTTGGGAAAGCTTTTCTTATTCTGCTTTGGGCTAGAGTGCGTTTCCTGTTTATTTTGGTGGTTTTGGTGTGCTTTGAGCCATCTATGCCTGGCATCAGCAGGAATTCTCCTAAGTAATGCACAACTATGTAACCATTACCACATCTATCTCTGGTATATAAATTTACAGATTTTTATTAAGCAGTATATTTCAAGGTTATCAAAATAAATTATCAAGTGCTTGTTGTGATGTAGCTGTGCAAAGTTTTCTGCTTTAAATGCAAACAGATTGGAATTCATACTACTATAACTATCAACTTCAAAAAACTATGGGTATGTAGTTTGCAGAAGCCGTTTCAAATGTTTATTGCACATATTTCAGAGCAGGTGAAAAAAAAAGCTTTTGTTTTAACTGTCTGTGCTGCTCTAGGCCATTGTGCTGGTTTGGCTGGGGCAGGGGGAATTTCCTTCATAGTAGCTGTTAGGGAACTACACTTTGGACTTGTACCAAACCATAGTCCCATGCTAACTACTATACCATGAAGAAAAATAACTTTATTCCAGACAAAATCACCACACTAATGCTCTCTAAGCTTTGGAGCAGGTAGCGTAGAGTGGAATGTGGATACTTATTAATGGCAGGACTTCTTTAAGCTTTCAGGTTTGCCGGGCATACTGCCTTTTCCTGTGAAAGGTCTATTCACAGATCCAGTTTAGATGAGTTTTCTGCAGATAACTGAATAACAATAGTGATCATATGAAAGATCTGGGTGTGAACATGAATAGATATGTTCTATAATATATAATATACTCAGCAGTATGTGTGCTGAATCAGGGATGTAGCTGGAGCTGGGGCTTCCCCCATCCGTGAAACAACATCGCCTCTCTTGCATGTGTGTTAATATGCATATCTATGGCAATAAATTTACTGCACAATATATATTTGTCGGTGCACACTCTTCCTGTGTTTAACTTGGGAAAGTGAGATGCTAAGAGGAAGTTGTTTGGCTCCAGTGTAATGTATGAAAATCTGCTTCTGGTCCCCTCCTTCCCCAGCACTTGTTATGTTTTTAGCGCTACCTTCTGGAAAATCATTCCAACAGAAGTGTGCTCTTGTTGGTCGCTCTCCTTCCCAGGACCCTGTGGGAAATGTACATCATCATCATCAAAGAGCCACAAAAGAAGGTCCTGTAAGAAGTTTTTGCTGCATGCCTGGAGGTGAGGACAGGCTATGGACTGGCACCGGCAAGTAGCAAGTGGTCTGTCAAATATGGCTGGAGGGCTCCCACACTGCTCACTTGACCTGTGCATAAGTGGTAAATCCTCTTACTGAGGCTGTAATGCACCTTGGGTTTGTGCAGCCATACCTACTGCTGGTGTATGTACTGGTGCTAATGGTTTCCTGGGTAGAGTTATGATAACCCTGGGTAATGGCCCTTTGCTTTTCAGTTGTTTTGACGGCTGCTTCTTTTGATATGCTGGATAACTTCTGTTATCGTTCTGGTGAAGGCTTCTGGCTTTTAAGGTGTTGCAGTGAACCACAGGTGGTCAAAAAAGGTCTAAATAATAATTCTGTTTTCATATTTGACCTACATTTATCCTCATCTCTGCTACTGCAAGCTGCTTGTCAAGGATCTCTTTGTTTCCCTTTACAGCATCTGTCCTTTTCTCTCCACAGGTAATTTGGTGTGTGCTGTCAGCTCAAAGCTGGCATTTTGGTTTGCCTTCCTGCTGTCGTTTCCCATGAAGTATATGTTCTACAGAAATCCCATTTTAAAAATTTTATTGCTGCTGTCCCCTTTTTGCAGAAATTATGTTTCTTGAATGCTGCAAATAATTTGTAGATCTTTAAATAACAATCATCTGTAGCAATGAGAAACTACAGTAGCTGCTGATGCATTCTTGGGTTTCTTCAGGTACTCAGTGAGGCTGCAGGTGCTTTCTTCACTTAGTGGCAGAGCTCTTAGGATTGCTTTCTGATAAATTTGGGATGTGAACACATTCTCTAACTGTTGGATATTTCAGCCTCTGCAGTCTTTGCATATTCAGGTAAAGTGTCTAGATTATCATTGCAAAATCCACTGGGGGAAATCTGAGAAGGAAGCAGAGCCTCGCAGAGGTTCACATCAGCTTCACAAGGATAAATGCAAGCACTAGAACCAAGACGATGAGCACAAAGTTGAGTAGCAGATTGAGACCTCTGTTGTTGGCAAGATCCATAACGTGCATCAGTCTGCCCCCTTGTGCCTGCAGCAGACTCTTAATTGTAGCTTAGGGTTGTTCCTTCAGTACTAGGTCATGTAGGTTCACATGAATTTCATTGTGTCCACAGCTCTTCTCCTGTTTTTTGTAGTTTCTGCCACTTAAGAAAAATATGCATGCTCACAGTAGCTAGTTGTTTGGGGTTTTTTTCTGGAAGAGTATTCCGGATGCTCCTACAAGCATTTTTTCTCAAATACCTTAAAAATAAAATTAAATAAAATTAAGGTTAATGATAACTTTCATTCTGGTACTGAAGAATTTCTGAAGAACTAATAATTGGAGGAAGGACTTGAATTTTCTTATACAGTTTGGCACTTCATTGACTTTTTTAATGTGTACGTTACTTTCCAGGCCCACTGAATTTTCAAAAGAATGAATGTTCTCAAGACTTGGTCTCTTTAAGCAACAGACTGTTGAAAATTTACTTCTAAAATACTTGTGTAGGTGAAACACCCCTCTGCCCCCCACTTTCTTATCTGGGCAAAATGTCTGTCTGTTCATAGAAGTATTTCCTGCCCTTCTGGGGTTTGGCATCGTGCAGTGCAGTCGTGTTTAGCCGGCAGTGTGCTGTGTAAGGTCCACTGCAGTCTTGCAAATGCCTTACGAAGAATCTGGATTGAGCTGGCAGGGGATGCGTCCTTGGTGCTTTTAATAGCACATATGCAATTTCTTATTTTTAGATAGCATTAATAACTTAATAATTGGGTTTTATTTATAGAAATACATATACATAAATGAAAGGAACATATAAACCCACTCAGCCCTATCACTGCCAGCAGTTGCTAAAACTTCCTTTAATAATCAGTTACATTTTTAGGGAAGATCACAAGAGGGCAGTGTTTTATAGTTTTAGATTTTATACAAAGGTATAACTTCTGCCATTATTATACCTATAAAAAAAAAAAGAAGCTTATAAAGCAATCAATCAGATATTACTACACTAAATATAGGGCCTGTGTTAATTAATTTAACTTACCAGGGTTCTTAATTGAAGCGAGCATCAGTTTTTAAAGCAATCCTTATAAATGTGGTCTGGGGTTTTGTTTTGGTTTGGTTTTTTTTCCCCACTTTTTATCATGGAGGTCAAAGCTAAAAGGATTACATTTGTTGTTAAATAAGACATCTCTGCATCTTGCAGGATTTCACAAAAAAAAATTCCCATTGTATTCTGCTAGGCACTCTTCATTAATAGCCATACAAATACAGGTATCTGGTCTGTAATCTATAGTGTATTGACATGCTTCCAAATATTAACGGGATCACTCTCTAAATGATTGTGTTCAATTACTCTGCTCTAATTTTGGCAGAGAGGATACAGATAAAGTATGTTTCAACATACATTAAGAAGTGTGTACTTTTTTTATGATTACTATTCTGTGTGTATCCCAGAAGGGATAAGGTTGGAGGAGACTACCATCTTCCTGCTCAAGCAGGGTCATCCTAGAGCACACAGCACAGGATTGCATCCAGGTGGTGTCTGAACATGTCCTTGAGGGACACTCCACAGCCTCTCCGGGCAGCCTGTTGCAGTGCACGATCACTTGCACAATAAAGAAGTTCTTCCT
>WAAE01003533.1:0-24235 GCA_013400495.1 Nicator chloris | reverse complement strand
ACAAACTGCCACTGAACCATACAGGGATACCCAGTAACACTGGATACTTTCAAGGAATATGAATAGCAAGCATTTTACAATCACCTCAACAGCTGAAACTCCTTCATGGAAATTTAAGGGGCAATTTAAAATAGCAGTAAAAACCACAAACAGAATTCACATGTGAGTTATTCGCAAACAGGAAAGAATCATCCGTTAGTCAAATTAATTGTTCTTTCAAACTGCTCACACAGCTCTTTTGACATTGTTTTCTGCCATTAGTCACTCAGAGTGCATCTGTGGACAATCATCCTGACAGGGCTACCTTTGCTGCTCTGGTGTGGAGATGATTGCCTCTTGGGGTAATCATGTCCAGTAACTCGAAAAATAAAAGTCAAGTCACTTTATAATCAATCATTGGTTTAAATTTCCTTATCTTTATTATAGATTAATACCATTGTGACCTACCAGCACTGCTCCAAGTGAAATACAAGAAAGAAGCCTGCAGCATGAACACTGTTTGACTTGCATACTTGTAACTTATTTAAAAATCTGGACAGAATATTCATGTGACAAGGTAAGAAGCAGCTGAGCATGTTAAAGCGCTAATGCACCTGTCTTACTTCATAGAAATAAAGTGACATTTTGGATGGTTCAAGTGGGTGAATAACCCACTATGAAAGCAAAACCTCTGCTCTGCTAGTTTATGTCACAGGAGTCATAGCAGGTGTTAATAATTGAAGAACCGCATTTGTACAATCGTCTGATTTTTCTGTGTCAAACTTTCAGCAACAATGGAATATGAAACAATTTAAGTAACAGAGAGTTAAAAAAACACTCATCTAGTTGACCAAGTATAAATCACAGAATCACACAATGGTTTGGGTTGGGAGGGGACCTTGCAGACCACCTGGTTCCAATCCCTTGCCATGGGCAGGGACAATTTCCACTAGACCAGGTTGTTCCATCCAACCACTGAGCCTTGAACACTTCCAGGGTTGGCACATCCCCATCTTCTCTGGGAAATCTATTCCAATGCCTCCCCATTCTCACAGTAAAGAATTTGTTCCTAATATCTAATTTCAATCTACCCTCCTTCAGCTTACGCTCGTTATCACTTGTCCTATCACTCCATGACCTTGTAAAAAGTCACTCACAGCCCAGAGAGCCAAATGTGTCCTGAGCTCATCCAGAGCCCCGTGGGCAGCAGGGGAGGGAGGGGATGCTGCCCCTCTGCTCTGGTGAGAGCCCCCTGCAGGGCTGCATCAGCTCTGGGGTCCCAGCACAGGGAGGACATGGAGCTGCTGGAGCAAGTCCAGAGGAGGATGACCAGAGGGATGGAGCACCTCTCCTGTGAGGAAAGGCTGGGAGAATTGGGTTTGCTCCATCTGAAAAAGAGAATGTTTCAAGGTCACCTAATGGGGACCTTCTAGTACTTGAAAGGAACCTACAGGAAAGAATAGATGATGTAGAGACAGGTCAAGTGGGAATGGCTTCAATTTGAATGGATTCAAATCACATTCAATTAGATATTAGGAAAAAAAAATCCTTATTGTGAAGGCAGTGAGACACTGGCACGGGTTGCCCGGGGAAGCTGTGGATGCCCCACCTCTGGAAGTGCTCAAGGCCAGGTTGGATGGAGCAACCTGGTCTAATGGAAGGTGTCCCTGCCCATGGCTGGGGGTTGGAACAAGATGATCTTCACGATACCTTTCCAACTCAAGCCATTCTATGTTCTTTGAAACTAAAGAATTGGTTGTAGTGATTCTGGATATTATAATATATTTATCTGTAAGGTTAAAATCCCAGGACAGTCTACCCCAGCATCTCCCAAGAAATTCCTCAGTACAGCTGCAGGGTGAGAGCACTGTGGAGCCTCTCCAGATACATTGCATGTGTGCAGCCACTCTGGATTAGGAGCTCTGACCCCTGTAGCCCTCAACAGTCCCTTGTGTTCCTACCTTGCAGCTTAGACATAGCTGTGAAGTCTCATAAATGCCTCACTATCTCATGATGAGGTTCTAAATGTGTCTCATCTAAAACCAAATTTTTGTAAGGAGGTTGCATGCTAAATTTCAACGTAGCAGGAGGTTGTCCAAAGCGCTGGAGTTAAGATATATAACAGCACAGTATACTCTGATGGAAAATTGAAATGTTGAAACAATTTTTTTTAAGCCTTCCCTTAAAGTAAAGCTCCTTTCCTGGCTCAAGGAAATTGAGTAATATTTCACATCTACAGTTATTTGTGATGATGAAAAGGAGTTCGTCTGCTGACAACCTGTCCTTTACACAAGAATTTCTCTAGGAGTGTGAGGGAAGGAAGACAGTTAAGTATGATTTAAGTGATAAGAATCAGGTCTCTGTACATTCTAAAAGAAGGGTTGATAATAGAGAGTATGCATGTGTCCTCATAAATTGGCCTACCCTAACTAAAAGTTGTCCAAAAATGAGCTTTACTGATTCCACCCCACAAATTTCACTGTTACAACACATCAAAATAGCAGAAAAAATCCTCAAGACAGGTTATAAATTCAGCCTCCTGAGAGCTAAAATTCAATTACGTTTGCTTCTGCATTCTTTAGTAGACTACAACACTTGCACAGCAGCGTTTTCAAATCAAAGGTTTCCAACTTTCTGCTAAAAGGTGAAAGTTTCTGTTTTCAGGTGTTTCATTTTTTCACTCGGAAGCCAAAACTGTCTGTAAAAAGTACACATTTCTCACACAGAAAATAATTTTAATATAGAAAATAGTTTCAACAGATTTCTTTGGGCTATTTCTACAATGACTTCATGCTGGTTTCCCTTTTTCAAAGTAACAGCATGAAACCTCAGCATTCAGATCTAATGCTACAGAGCAGCCTCAGCCCACTGATTTTTTAATCACAAAGTGCACCCAACACAGCCACAATGGCCAACCTCTCATTATTCATTTAAATCTACAGTCAAAATAAGAAAAAAAGAATTAAAAAGCAAGAAAGAAAATCCTCTTTTTTTTCCCCTCTTGGTGGAGCCTTCTTACATTTGGATGCATTTGAATTACGCTGTTTTATCTCCAGTGACAAATCTGTTATACCTTGGCTGCACCAACATCTCAGGCACATGCTATTTCTTTCATTCATTTCCCTGGTGCTTTTACCTCGGTACCTAATGCGCTGTCAGAATCACAGAATCCATCCATAAGTATTATGTGATGAGCAGCTGCTGTATATGCAAGCACACAGGAGAAATGAGCTTTCATTCTTCCCTTGCAATCATTTACATAGAGAATATGATCCCATTTAAATTACTGCTTGTCATCTTGTTACACTTGATCAGCTGAAGGATCATTTCATTGAAACTGGGAGAAAGAAAGAAAAAGGAAAACTACCAGCAATTTGACACTCCTTTATACTTAAGAGTTTGAAGTTTGTACAGTTTTATATTCAAACTGCTAGATTTTGTGATGGTTTCTCCTCTTAGAAGAGGATTCCTTTGATAGTCAGACAACTTCTATCTTATCCCTCCAGGCTAAAAATCTCTATTTTCATGACTTCCCTGAGAAAATTAGAAATCCTGTATACCACAATATTAAGCAAAGAGGTGTTTCTTAAGCAGTTACAACCTGACAAATACCTTAGCTGTGGGAGAACTGACAAAAAAGAGAGTACTTCTGGAGGCTGGAAGAACTCACCAAGCCTGCCTTACTGACATACAGCTTCCTACCATAAATATTTTTCACATCAATACCGCTCTTCAGATGAGTTCTCCAAGAATTTAACAGAGTTACACCTTGACAGGATTCATCCTAAATCACATCTTTGTCTGCATTTCCTAGTACAATGGAAATACATTTTGCATTAAAGTGACAAAAGGGTATGATTTAAATTCTTAACACAAGGCAATTCAATGATGAAATAACTGAGCAGCGTTATCTTTTTCTGTACAAGGTTTTACAAGGCACTTGCCATTGGTGACTAATACTGAATACACACTCTCACTAAAAAAATAAATCATATTTCTAATTCATATTTCCCAGTATCTTTAAGGTGGAGACATTGTCAGTCAGGTGGAGGTAGTTTTTTCAGTGCCATTACCATCTCAGGAGCTTTCTCGGACAAATCTGTCAGAGACAGACCACTGTCCTGTGATGTGATAGAAATGACAGAACAGGCTTTGCCTTTACTTGACAGAAATTTGAGCCTCCCAAATAACAGCAAAGAAAAATGGGCCAAATTCTGTTAACTCTACTCAGTACCTGATGTAGCAAAATTCAGAGGATGAGAGAAGCCACAGGATATGGCTCACAGCACTTTTCATTTTCATCTGTGTGACCAAGATGAGCAGCTCTTAGCACGTGAGAAAAACCCTAAAAACCCAAACTGACACTTCTCTGGGTCTTTTTTCCTACTTGAACAAATCCTCTTCAGCTATGACCCTCTACTTTTCTGTCCAAGAAAACCAGACAGACTACAACTCCAACAGGTTAAAATTTGCATGTAGCTGCCTGAGAAATTTTTTTGAGCCTACAACTAAATTTTCAGGTTTGGTTGAATTAGTACTGAAACAACTGAAAAAAACAGAGACTGATGCAGACGACAAAAAGTTTCAAATTATTCTTCTTCTGTGCCTTAAAAACTGTTCATAATAATCATTATTCTTTGCATGATAGCCGAATGTGCAAGACATTATTATTGTTAGATATTTACTGTTATTAGATATTTATCTATTATTAGATATTTACTGTTGTTAGATATTCATCTATTATTAACTACCTATTATTAGTAGAAATTTAGAATAGAGACTCAATAAGGTAAAGGCCTTGTCAAGCCTCTAAAGGGGGGAAATTATGCCTTAAGTTTTAGCTTTCATATTTTCCAGATTCTGTACTGCCTTAGTATGTAACTCTGAATTTCATATAAAGTCTTAGCAAGTTCTGTTCACAGCTTAGTTAGACAAAACAATCCTTTTCCAGCCCAAGAACCAAGGACACCATTGCAGCCTCAGACCCAGAAAGTATAAACAACAGCGAATTGAGGAGAACAATCTGGGAGGATGGGACTTCATAACCTGAAGTTGTAAATGGACAATTAACCCCACAACGTAAATGGACCAAAACTTATAAGTGTGAAAATGTGTGACCCATCATCCATTTTGGGTGTAGCCTTGGCCAGGCTCTTGTCCAAGGTGTGTCCTTTAAAGGCCTTTTAATAAATACCTACTTTATTCCTTTAACTCTGTCTAGCTTCTGTTCCAGGTAGCCTCTCTAGGCATCAAGACAGGACAAAACATATTAGTTCCAAAAATGTTCACGTTTTTTAAAGAATGTTTCAAAAATGCTGAAGTTTTTAATGCAATCTTTTTCATAATCCAAAATTGAGTTATCTGTTACTGATTATTTTCTGATTTAAGAAAAAAGTCCCAATGTTTGTATCGGGGAGTCTTTGCAATGATATGGGATCCAGCTGGACCATCACAACACAATCAGTAAGAAAAGAAAGCTCAATGAAATGAGAAGTTTGAAAGTCCAGTATAAGAATTATTCAAATTACCCAACAAAATGCTTTAAAAACAGAAAGCCTTCAAGGAACATCACAACTGACAATCTATTAGATTTTCAAAGCATTAAATTCTACGTTTAGAAAAGAGACCAAAAAATGAGGTGATGTCCTTCAGAAGAATATCATCACCTAGAAAGCCATTTGCCTGTAGGAGCCGAAGCAAAAGGACAAAAGAATGTTTGTTTTGCTAATTACTCTTGTATCTGCTTTTTCCATTGTGATGGTATGAGGATTTCATATTACACTGCATTTTATTTATGCAGTTCATCACACCGTCATTGTATTTTTTCAAGCATTGCAACCTTATTTAAATTTCTTATTTTAAAAGCACTTTTATATGGAAAAATACCACACACACAAAAGTCCTACACTGTCTTCACAAAAATGTCACCTGTGATCTTCAGTGAAGTAAAGAAGGATCAGAAAAGAGATCTATTTCCTCATAATTTTGGAGGATAAATGGCCTTCATACAAAGCAAAATCTCTAAAAGCCTGTGGCCACTCAACATTTACACAACAACTTTAGATCAATATTACTTACAGATTAAACCCTTTGAGTTTAGGCATCAAGGCTTCTTTACAGCTGCACAGAGTAGGAAATGCCCTCTTACAGGGATGCTAAAACACGAGTCCTCCAAGGAGCAAACATTCCTTTACAATGCACTAGAGAAATCACTGGGTCATAATCTAGGTAACAGTATGCATAGCAGAAAGCTCCACAGGTATATTTTATGAAAACAGTGGTTTTGTTTTCTCAGCTCTGCCTAAATGATATAATCTGTTTTGACAGGCAAACTATTACAGTCAACTTTAGAACACGCTTCTCTCTAAAATTTTTGTCTATTACAAAGAGAAAGTTACTGATATTTCATTTTCTGTTACTGTATTTGTTTTACTGGTTTTGTTATCCTCCCATTCATCTAAAACATTTGCCATTAAAAGTAATGTCCTTTCCTACATTATCTTACATCTCAACTGAGCTAGAAGTCGGCTGCCGTGACAATCACACACATTTTCAATAGCAATGGCATGTCTTTGGGCAGAAAAAGCCTGTGAAGGAAAGTATACACCAGCAGCACAGCAGAAAACCAGCTCACACATCAAAGTAAATTTTGTGAGGAATATCATGCATAGGCCTGTGAGAGCAGTCATGCATCCACCATACCCTGCTCGCTGCTTCCCACAGCTCCCATCATGTGGGAACATTCTTACTTAAGAGAGACAACTTTAATGATGATAACGGGTCTGTGTAATACTTTTTTCAATAGTACCTCTTTCTTTCCTTAAAGCTGTAAGTAAACTGGTGAAGAGCTTCCTGGCTGACCAGGAAAAATAGGAGGCAGATGAGCAAAGTGTTTTAAAACTGCACTCTCCACACAGTTTTTCAGATCCTGAGGGCACTGGCAGATTCTAATAGACCTGCCCATCTCCCAGAGGTCCCACTTACCAGCACAGTGCCTGTGCCCAGCCCCAGCCCCTCCTGATCCTGGCCAGACTTCCTGTGCCAGTGCAGGACCTCACCCATCATCTTTCACCTTATCAGGCGTGTGGATCCCACCTGTTCCCACCTGCCACCAGCCCAGATAATTCACAGAGGACTTATGGCAACAGTTCTGGGTCTGGTGCTGCGCTCACCCCCAGACACACCTTGCTCTCCTTCAGGAGTACCACTGATGTGTGCTCCTGCACTGTAACATTTCAGAGCACTGAGAATGTTTTTCAGAGACTTTTTCCTGGCAAGAAGGGGAAAAAATGCCACTACTTGCTGAAATGTGTTGCTTTTGCTACAAAAACACCACTGATAACAGGTCCAAGGTGAAGTTCCTGGTCAAAATTTCCAAAGCAGCTGCTTCACAGCTGCAATCCTGAATTAAGCAAAAGAGGAATTTGACCCCAAGATTTCCGTATCTCTGACAAGAGGCCAAGTCATCAATGTTTTATATGTACATGCACCCCTGCGGACTCACACATGCAGATTTTCCTGTTCAGGTTTATTTAACCATAAGATTCAAGTGGAGAGCTGATTGCTGATACCAGAAAAGTTTGCTAGCTGGGGCTTTTTGTGCTTCGGGTTGGGGAAGGTGGATTTGATTCTGATAAAAAAGGTGGAAACTTCAAAGTTCTCACAAGAAGGAATTGGGGAAAAGGCCTTATATCAAAGGGGTTAACCTACAAGGAGAAGCCACTGCCTGACTCCAATTGAGTAGTTTCTACCTAGTCAGTGGACTAACAAGAACTCTAAAGGAAAATTCAGCATGAAATCAGTCATATTTTCAAAACAAATGATTTCAAGTCAAGCCATTCAAGATGAATATATGAGATTATCTCAGCTGGTTGGAGATTGGTGCTAATAAGGCCAAGTCGGTGGCTTTGATCCCTCTGTGGGTCATTCCCTTCGGAGTTGGTCTTGACAATCCTTGTGGGTCCCTTCCAACTCAGAATATTCTCTGATTTCTGTAACTTTTGCTGAAACCCAGCCATTTTCCTTCCTATGTTACAATTTTGAAAACTTGGCAAAACTCAGTCAAGACATCTTTCATTAAAAACAGTGAACATGATCCTTTGAGAAATTGTAATGCTTTAAGAGAAGTGACCTTTTTATTCTCTGCCTCATCTTTCATTTCTAGTGCTTGCCATAAAATATCTATATGCCTCTGCAAATGTTGCTTCTAGGGAGAGCACTGTGGGGACAACCTTTCAGCTGCATGCCACGTTATAAAACAGATGAAAGAAGAGCCAGGGCAGTACCAAGTGGATCCTTGTTGAATGAGACAGTGATCCCCACACCGCAGCTTGAGAATTGCCATTTAAGAGTCTATCTGAGCTGCAGCCCTTGAAATCACAACACTACGGAAAATACTCCAGGCTCCTCCAAGACTACAAAAGTAACAAGAGGTCTATATGATCTATTTACTCTTTCATCTGATTTACAGGAATGGCTCTTGACAGGAGGCAAGTTGATAATAAAAAGTGAAGCTTTACGACTCTCCTTTCAAGCACATCTTTAGATGTTGTCTCTCTCTTCTCCCCTCCATTAAGTCACAGATCTGAGGACTAAAAAGGAACTGAAGAAGTGGCAAGATCTAACGCCTGTTGGACTAAATACGTAAATTATGAAATCAAGTCTCAGAACTGGGAGATCTTAACTCAGACTTCTGGTAAATCAAGTGATGAAAGCAGCATCCCCCTCTAGGAAGGGTGCTGATTTTAGCTGTGACATTTCTAGCCCTCAGAAGTCTACAATATTTTTCATATAAGATCAAAGAAAATGCATTAATATTTGCATATGGTTTGCTGTATATTTCCCCCTTCTATTAGCATCTCCCTCACTCCCCAACTTCAAACGCTGGATAATACTGAAATCTTTAGTGTAAAGGAAACAAAAACCTTCCAGTTCAGATAACTAAAATGCACATTGAAATTAATGGGAATCATTTGATTCCTTCCTGTGACAAAACAAAAACCAGACATTTTCTGGAGAAGAAGTATCTTTAATCTCCCAGGTGAAACATGAGAGCAGAGAAGTGTGATTCCATAATGAAAGCCTTTTTGTTATTCTCAAATTTTTCTGCATGCAATTTCTGCAATGTTTGTTTGTTTAACTTGGATTTGGCTTATGTCATTTGAATGTCTTCACCAAGCATTTTGCTTTTATTGTAATACAGTTTTATGATAATTAAAAAGAAATTGTCATATTTACAAGTTTTCTGCATGATTGGCATTAGAGCATTCAGTGCAAGGAATTAGTTGAATTAAATGTGTCAAATCATCCAATTTTTTTAAACTTTACACAACAAACACAAAGCACAGAAGTCATTTTGTCTGTATCAATGACGTTCAAAATCTTAAAGCTGTTTTGTTATATGCTGCTTTTTAAAAATCTGATGGGGTTACTCTTGACTGTATTTCAGACCTGCAGTGAGGGTTTTTATCGAGATGTTTATATTTTTCTATTGGTCCACAGTGAAACAAAGATGGGATCTGCCTTGCAACAATTTATGAATGCAAGAGGCTTTGCCTTGCTGACTTCAGTTGTCTACCTCTACGTGACAGAAAAGAAGAGACCTTCCCCAGTCTAAGTACACTGCAACCCAAGTGCATCCAAGCCCTTAGTGAGGCTGCACTAACACGTGGTGGCAACCTCCCTTCTCCGCCCAGTCTGTTCCTTGTGCAGTAAAAAAACCCCACAGCTCTATTAGCAAAACCAGAGCTTTTGTCTGTCTAACCATCAACTACCAGACTAATACTTCAAGTCATGTAGAAGTGCTGAGAATATAACACAGAGAGTCACGCACACAGGAGAACCACCGTGATTCCTCAAAGGAACCAGCACTGCAAAAATATTCCTGTTTGGTCCACACAGGTTATTAATGTCTGAGTTTAATATTGAAAATCTTCCAACGGGTGGGTTGCAGGATTAAAACAAAGCGTTACGAATTTAAATCAAACTCTTGGGGAAAAGCCAAGCTTTTTACTTCCTCAGCTACTTTCTGCCTGTCAGAATGATGATTTGTGTTGTTAATGTCTGTTTCTCCTTACTGAAGACCCAGCAAGACCATCCACAACACAGTATTTATGTATGTGCTTCTGTGAAAAGGTAAACCAGCTCAAACAGAAGGCAAAATTCTCCTGACAGAAAATCTAGCCACTTCTTTCATTTTTTATAGTCATATTGCACATCTTTCTTATTAAGGAAAGAACACACCTAACGTAGAGTGAATAATTTGCAGATGCTTTCTAAGAAGGTTTAAGGATCAATATTAGTTGGTTTACAGTCAAAAACCAAAGGGCTAATTAGGAAATTTCCTACAGTTTGAATTTTTGTTTAGCATACCACAGCCATCAGTGTATGTTATTCATTCATTAGCAATTGATAACAGAAGTAAATTTTTTCAGGTTAAATTTATTCATGGAATTTCTATGCAAATAAGAAAAAAACCCCATTATACTTACCTATCATCAATGGTAGATCACGATAAGTTCAAGCAAAAGCTTTTCATTAAAAACAGTGTAATTTTTTTATCTTGGTGCCTTTCCAAAAGTATGGATAATAATTAAAGCTGTATGACATTAAGCACACTGGTTAAATCAAAAATCCTATTATATACTTAGGAAAAATTAGCTCTGGAATGACGTAAGACACAGCCTTCAGCTCTTAACAATCTAGGAGGAGTTTTTTTCAACCATTCAGAAAGTCCAAATTATATATAATACTGCTAAACTTCATCCTTCTCATGAATCTTTCAAGGATTGCTCTCAGGCGACTGGTAAGGAAGCAAGGTATTGTGTTTCTTTTTTAATGTTACAGTAGGGACATCCATGGCAAAATAAAATAGGTGGCATAACTGAATGTGAAGAAACATAATGGGAACTAATGAAGTACCACATTTTAATGTCTCTGTTTCAAATTAGTTAACAGCAGCAAAAAAAAAAAAGGACTGTATTTTTTTCTGTATGAATATATGTAAGGGTTTGGTATGGTATTGGAATATTTCCTGTGATTCAGCCAGTAAGTAATATGTCTTCTAAATGCTGATAATCTGTAATTCTTTCCAAACTCTGTATTTAAGACTAACCAGGAGTCTGTCATTTTGTAGGACTTCATTTCTCATCCTAATGACTTTGGCCAACAGCTGTTCTGGATGCACAGATTTAAGGGGACACAGCCGTATATATAAACATCAGCAAGTTACACATAAATATAAGAAAAAAGGATTTTATGTGTTCAAACCTATTTATAGAAAGCCATAGGAAGAAAAACATCTTTCCATCTACATTATAGGGATTTGGGCAAAGTGATGATTGAGTACATTTAACTACATTTTTTAATTTAACTTAAAGGCAACGTGAATCAAAATACATGAATAAATAACCTTTTAAATTCTCCAAGGTCCTTTAAGGCTGCCTACCCACAGGACAGTCGTCAGAAGAGGGAGGCTGGGCAGGCATCCTGGCAGATGGTTTCCCTGCAGAAGGGCTCTTAGATTGGAGCAGTGGGTTTCCATGCCCCACGCTGCTGCAGAGCTTTGTTTCCCTGGAAGGTGTTAATGGCTGCCAGCAAGGATGCCTCTGATACAGAGGAAATCGTGGCCTCTGCAAGCAGATGTGCGTGCTAGCAGCTCTTTTTTGGGAGGAATTAAGATCTTTAATAGACTAAAACAGCTCAAACAATGGAAAGCCATGTGGGGAGGCCCAGGGGATTGATTGGAAACATCGAGTCCTGTATTGACAGGAGGTAGATGTGTTGGTACACGTAGGCAGAAAACCACCAGGAAGCCAGAAAAACAGATGTAGGCTTGGCCTTGAGAATAGAAATAGCCCTCCCTGTGCAGGAGTGAAGGGAAAAAACAGGTTTAAAAGCCTGCATTAAAAACCTGTTCATTATTATGCCTTTCTGCTCTGCTTAGGAAAAGAGGACACAGTCACTCCAAATGACTAGGGATGTGCCAAAAAAATGCCTGACTGGTATGAGCAGCTTCTCCTCCTTCAGGAAAAAAAAAAAAAAACTAAAAACAAAATACTAAAGCCCAGCTAATAGTTGCAAGGAGCTGAAAACAATAGTTTAACGTGTCCAGCCCACAATAAAAGAATTTATTTCTTCAAAAGTTCAAAGGTCGGGTCAATTTCCCACTGCAAACACCAGCCATAACCTCCTGATTCAATAGCCTAAACCTCTTCCCTCTCTATGGCTGGTTCTGTCAGGAACTGCCTCTCTGTTTCCAGAGCCACAAAGGCCACAACGATGCCTGTGACTTGCTGTGCGCCCACAGGGACAGGCACACCAGTCCTTTTCACCTGGCAAGTGTCTGCAGCACACAGGCACTTCGGGATGGGTGACTGCAGCCACTCCACCACAAGTCACATCTCTGCTACCGGGAACTTGGAGGAACCTTTACCAGAGTCACTCTGACAGTAATCCACTCCAATAGGAAGGGTGGATTCAGGAGGTACAGGCAGCTCTGCATCCCCCCCAAGCCTCCAAAACAGAAAATCATAGAATGGCCTTAAAGGAGCCTTAAAGATCATTGCACAAGCAATGCCTCTCTTGGCCTTGGACATTTCTAGCGATGGGGCACCCACAACTTCTCTGTGCAGGAGAAATGGCTAAGAATGCAGATACACAACAGTAGATACCCATTACAGATGATGAAATTCAGCAAGCAGCCTCTTCATTCAGGTATGGGGATGCACAGACAGGCTGTTGCCTTACACCTCAGTATAATTCATAAATGAGACCATTGTAAGGAAGGTGGACTGTTCCTAAATCGAGTCCTGCTGATGGCAGTGACCTAAGGGAAAATTTGCTGCATATGATTTAAGTATTTGCTGGCAGATTTTTAAAAAAAAACACTTCATAAGAAAGTGGACATCCAATAAGTGAGGCACTTTTATAAACGCAAGCATGGGCTGAATACTTCAGAACACAAATCAGCTGTGGCAAATCAGGCCCTTCAAATCCATGCTGCTATTGAAAACCAATGGGGCCTAATAAGGAATATGTTACTACAATTTTTCCAAGTTGTTTGCTGTGCATCTAACACGTTATGTCTTACTACACTGCTGTCACATGAAATATTAACAACAGCAACTACCAATTAAGAACTAAACATATACATTTGTGCTGCACTTGTTCACACTTGACATGACCATAATATCTAATATAACGCCAGATGATGAGCTTGATGTTCCAAAGCTTCATTTATCCCTGGCTAAACTGACTAGGAAGAGGGAGTAGAGGAAAGAAAAAACACTGGTAAGCTTTCCACTGGATGTACTGTTGACAGCACAAGAACATGTTTATTTTTGTTATTCCATCTGGTGCTCATTATCAGCACCACAGTTTTGGATGAGTTATGGCCAAACTATCTAGCTATCAATAAAACATGGACTTACTGAATCTGCAGCAACATGAGACATAAGTGCAATAATCTCCTGTTTACTGATGGTCTGTTATGCAACATTATTTTTACTCAACCCCAACTATTGGAAAATTAAAACAACTTTGATCACTTTTGGAGGTTCTCGGCTAAGATTTCCATTTGTAACTATCAATTATTTAAAGAACAGTTTTAAAGCGTTCTTAGAGGTTTAAAAAAACCCCCAGTAATTTAAGCAGCAATGGCAGATGATTATAAGACTTAAGCCTCATACGGAATAAAAAGTCTGTATAAAATAGTCACATTGCCATCTACTGACAGCTCCTAAAGAAAAGGCTTACAGTTTTTATTAGCTTCCTGACTATGTACTTAACACTCTTCCTCTTGACATAACAGTAGCACAAAAATTGGGGACGTACAATATATATTGTTTGGTACCTCCCACTGCAATAATCCTGCTCCTGTTCGAATCCATCCGGCCTTTCACAGTTACATACTGCAATTAGACACGTTTATTAATGGCATTATTGCTCAGTATTTCATAGGAGGTAAAACTGTTTTCAAGAAAGTAACTACGGAAGGGTATGTTAATAAATCTGGACTATGTGCACAGTACATAGGGACCTGCTAATAGGATTTCCTTAATAACAGCATTTATTTTACTGCATATAATACCAATCATAATACCAAGCACTGGAAACCACAGTTCTTATTATATTATGTGAAAAATGGATTTCATGTTAAGGACACATCACACAGACTACTGTGTCGCTGATGCACCTGCATATTAAAAATCTTTTATCTCATCTTTATACGGAAGTACATTTTGGCCCAAGACTTAATACCCTAGTTATTAAACCAGCAACACGTCATTGCACTTTAAAACTGAGTGTAGGACTCATAGCTGTCCTACCTTCCTGCAACCCAGGTCAATGGATCCTAAAAATGGTCTGTAAATGAGGTGATGCAGTGCTCTTCCATGGAAGCAAATATACCAAGCTGGGATTTCCTCGTTGTAACCCAATCAGCATATTAATACCCTGCACAAACTCGAGGCCTTTGTTAGATTCTCAGCACCTTATTTCCTGCTAAGAATTTCTGCATGCTCTCTGTTCCACAGCATAATGTGATTTTTCTTCACCCTTGCATCCCAATTATAACATTCAAGTTTGAAAGAAGAAAATAAAACAACAACAAAGTAATCTATCAGGTCTTGTCTACAGTCCTTGTGCACAGTTTTTCATGCCTCTAAATCTGCCATTCACAAAAGAGTTTCTAAAGCTCTACATTATCTTGAAGACTTCAGTTTTTGTCATTTCTTACACTCCTTTGAACCTATTCCAGTGTTTTTTCTTTACTGAGAAATTTTCTTGGCATACAGAAGAGCCCAGAGAAGGCGGCACTCTATGGAACACAGGGCACTGGAATGCTTTGCTGGGAAACTTTACATCACTGAATTGCAAGTGCCTTCCACAGGCTTGCTCCTTGGCCACACAAAGGTGCTAGAGAAACCTGTCTCCAAACCACAGAGTACCTGAGGATGAGGGAGTTAATCCAAGTGCCATTTATGGTTCCACAGGCACAGTCCACTTCCTGTTACCTGATCAGTCAGCAAACCCAGTATTTTTTAGGAAACTGAGTGTAGTATCAGCTAAAAAAGAGGAATATCTCCCAGATACCCAAAGTATAATAAGCAAATAAAGCACACTATAAGCTAGAATGAGAATTTACAGAAACAGGTTCTGACCATTAACTCCTTCTATACTCAGACTCTGAAAATTAAATAGTCTAAAAGCATTTGCAAAGACACAACAGGAATTCTGTTACATGCTCATGTCCTGTTTCACCACTGGTAAGCAATCCTCAGACCTCAGAGTGTCTGGGAATTTTTCTGGATGACGTTTCATAGGAGTCTATGCCACAAATCCTAGCATATCTAAGTATTTTGTCTCCTTTTCCAAATTTACACAACCACGTCAATCTTTTTGGAGTTATTGAGCCATAGCTAATTAGCCCTCGCTCACTGTTATATCTGTAATAACTAAAACTAAATGTCAGGATAGAATGACTGGCATGCACACAGCACAAAGGCTCAGGCAGGCTGCTGCAAGGTAATGCCATGTCTGGCTGAAATTCGTTTGGTTTACAGATAAACAACCCAACTGCCAGATTTACCACTCTGCAACTCTTCATTTTGTCTTCTCATCCAGCAATAACATCACCCTGAAATGAATGTCTTGCATTTCAGTGAGTGTAGAAAAAACCATGAAAGTTCATCTGTTGTTAAATGATCTCATTTTTCTAAAAAACTCCTACACAGAGTGAATTGAAATATATTGCACAACATTTATAAAATTTCCCATTGCTATCATTTAAGGACAGCTTGAATGGAGATCAATTCTCTAAGGAACAAAATAATTTCCTTAAATAACAAAGCAAAAATTAAAGCTCTCATATGTTTCCAGAACAAGATACCTGCTACCCTAAAACTCAAAGTCAGCATCAAATTTCACAAGTTTTCCTTAAATGAAACCATCCTCTCAACTTTTCTTGTTAACGAATGAGGATAAGCACTTTTAATGTTGAGGAAACAACAACAACCCACAACCTTTCCAAATTTAAATGCAAATATATCTTTGAGTAAAAACATATAATCCTAGTGGGAAAACTAGAACTATAATTGTGACTCAGAAGTATAGAGAGAAAAACTATAAAAACTTGGGACAAGTGTAACATTTATTCCCTTAAACAGCTCAAATATGGATTTTGAAACTAATGTTGAAGACATTTTGGTGGGGTTTGGTTGGTTGGCTTTTAAACTGTGTATTGATGTAGCTTTTGCAGAAATAAAACAGTTCAAAGAGTGAAAAGTGCTTAGCTAACTATAAACACTACTCATAGTGTTTGAGCAAACTTCCTCAAGCATAGTCACCTCAGACTTCACCACTCATCATGTTCAGGCTCTGCTCTCTGTGGGAGAGGCTGAGGAGCTGAAGTGGTCAAGCAGTATGCAAGGAGCACAATCAATCCATTAACGCCCTTCAGAAGTGGAATTACTTTGTTTGTAATGCAGAGAACACAGAGCAGTGATAAATTATTGCTTTAACATTGTAACAGCATCTGCTGCACACAGCCTGGGGGCTGAAATCCAGCCTTTGATCTACACATCACTCATGCTGGAAAAGAACAAGGTAATCCAGATACCTGTAGGACTTGCATGGCTTTGGAGAAGCTAGAAAAATAATACTCTCCAAGAATCACTGGTTTTGTTTTCTTGGGGTTTTCAGGTTTTTTTCTTTTGTTTTGGCAAGTAAGAAGGATGAAAGAATAAGGAGCAAAATGTCCATTGTAGGAGGAACTGCAAGCTGATATATTTGTGTTTTCCACTGCTTCCGTTTGCCATGGACAAACGCATAAAAATATACTTGCATGAAAGTCATGGCTGAATGAGGAAAGAAAACAGTTAATGATGATAGAAACCAACTTCTGTGACTTAATATCAGAGAGCGTGTCTCAGCTGTTTAATTTTAGAATAATTTCTGTATGGTTACAAAAGCCAGCAAATTCTGTGGTGTCAGAAGTGTCACTTCTGCAGTGCAGAAGGTCGTGTCACTCAGTAAAGTATCCTGGGAGAGCCCCTCAATTAAGAGTTCGGTCTTTCAGTACCTGTAACTCATTAGAAACTGATTTAAAAGTCTCAAGGTTCCAAAGCCACCAAAAGCAGAAAATAGAAGTTTGGAGAGTGCGTAGGAATGGTGCAGCCCTGAGGGGCTTGTGCTCCTGCTTCTGAAAAATCGCTTGATTATTGTCCGTGCTTAAAATAACAACTATGAAAGAACTTTGCAAAATTAAGCCTTAAAGAATATTTCTCCAAAGATATTATGAAAAGTTTCAAAATGAAAGAAAAAGTTTAATTGTGTGCCTTTAGCACCTGAATCTGCATATTCAAAAGAAACAATACAAAAGAGAGGGGGTTTTTTTAAGATATTCACATACACACGAATACACAAAAGTTACTTGGCTTTCAGACTCATCCATACTACAGCATGAAATGCCTTTGGCAGTGATCTGAAGGCACAAGAGACAATACAGGGTGTAACTGTCATCATGAATGTCTTATAACACCAGTGGCCAGAACAAAATGCCTTTGAAGGCTGCAGTGAGTGACAAGACACTTTAAGAAAAGATAGGAAAATCAAAGGGCATTGTCATTGAGTAAATCAAACTTTGTTTTGATTGTCTGCAAGGTCAAGAAATTTGCATCATATTAAGGGTTCATTAACACAGACAAGTGTTAGCTGTTACAGGCTCATTTTTTTGTTGTTTTGAAGGTCTAAAATCATAAAGTTCCACAGAAAAGCAAAATACTGGCCTGCCAAGGGATCTCAGCACAATCTATGCCCCAATCTCTTTGTTATAATGGAAACACTGCATATTTAGTAGCTAAAATAATAAAACAAAGTTCTACCTATAGAAAACGTTCTACAAAAATTTTCAACTCCAAATATTTTATGCATTTTAACATATATTGCATATAATACTTGCAATTATTTCTGCACTAATTACTTAGCAGGAAAATCAGCCTTACTTTTTTAATGTAGAAATTGATCCAGCAAATATCTGAATGTTTCTGTTTAACTGCTTAGAAAGTGGTTCCATGCTGAAAAACTTATTCCTAACGTATTTTTATAACCATTTTATGCAAACTTTAGAGAAAGAGGTGTGATTGTATCCTCCAAAATAATTTACTGCTCTTGTTTGCTCTAAGACACTGCAGAGCAGATAACATTCACCAAGGCATAAGAGTTGTAAATGAAAAATGGGACAAAATTCACAGTCATGGGTTTCCTCAATAAGCTGCAACACCTTAGTCATAAAGGTGGAAAAAATTGTAAACCGATTTAATTCATCATCTTCTGTTCACTCTGGTACCCAAGTGGTATCAATCACAATTTATTAAAAATCACAAAAATACATGACATTATGAGCATGTCCTTCAGTGGGGCAGGAAGCATCATGATTGCAGACGACTCGTACACAAATCTAAGCCCTAACTTGAGAACACTGAATACCTAACAAATCTAATTTTCAGACAAAGGTATAATTTTGCATTCCTGCACCTTCTCAGCTGCATAGTACAACCAGAGCAAATCTGTAACACATAACACATCTGCCAACACAGAAATCATGCATCTTACAGCTCGAGTGTTTGGGAGCATTGATAGTCTTTATGACAAGTTTTTAATGAAATAATGCTATGCCTGTCAGTGGAAGGGAGAAGAAGAATACATTAGACTGACACGTAAAGAATCATCCTGCCAAACACTGTATCCCAGAACTGGAGGTGGAAGGATGTAAAAGGCAGACAGCATAATGTGCTCATTTGTGGCCTCATCCTGGAGTCAGTGAGAGTAACTGTAACCAGCACCAATTTTCTGCCCAAGGAATTAAAAACACTGGGGTGTGAATAACTTCAGTGTCAAAATATCAAATGATTGCCCACAAATACACACCCTGAAAAGAATGTGTTTTCTTCCCATTTATTTCTATAAAATCACCAACAGCTTTGATTTGCACTCCATTTCAAGCCATGCCAAGAAACATGATGCACAACAAATATGAACTACACACGTTTACCCTCTTATGCTTCCAGATGTCTCAGTTTTATGTGCCAAATCTGCTCTTTCAAAATACTACCTCTAACTTTTCAAAAGTCCACTTCCTTTCCATGCTGTGCTTTGTGGTGGAGAAAAAGCACTGCATTTGGAAGGTACGTTTCAGAATTATTATGGGCTATTTCAAATCAAAAATTTGATCAAATTCAATGTTTTTAAGGGTTCAGTAGCAAGAAGAAACCAAGTGACAACAGTGGCCTATTAAAATATGGTAGAAATATTATGATTAATTGCAATTCAGAAAAAACAGGAGTGTCCAATAAATATTTCTGCTGTATACTTCAGAGACAAGGGTGCATGCCTCAGGATTGATGAAACACTTTTCTGTATTGAGTCAGGAATATGTTAGCTAGCAGCTTTTGAAGTCTGACATTTTAAAAATCAGATCCAGATAACTGACGGGTTTTAAAAGAACCAGCCAGGCATCTTTCTAGGCTGTCAGCGAGTTCTGTCACACTGACAGTCCCAGAAGACTGAAGAGTTGCATCAATATGACAAGACAGATCTTTACAAAATCTCATAGTAATTATCAGAGTAAAACATTGAGAAAAACAAAAAATTAGCTTCTAAAAGTTCATCCATGCACAGTGGTAACTCCTATATCCTCAAATCCAAAAATCAGGATCTTCTGATTGGTTATCAGTCAGAAGCAGAGGTTTGAATCAGAATTCTGGTACGAAACACTTGCTTACAAGAAAGTATCAAGTTCTTCTTCTTTGTATGCAGTGGAAGTGAACAGAAACAATTACCTCTCACAGCATCAGAACCCTTTCATTCATCCCACTCCAAAGGCTTTTCCTGGAAGAACACTGCCTGCATCTGTTCAGGTTACATGAAACATTCCTTCTCCATTTCCAAAGATTGTCTCTGCTTCCTGGGTGAGATAGCTCAGCCACCCAAACATACCCCTATGTCTATCAATAATCAGCCAAACTTTCTTCACACAGAACATCTGGATTTCTAACTAGCTGCCTTTATTTTGGATGTAAATACTGTATCTCATAGATACTGTAAAATATAGGATGGTAATTAACTCCAAAATTGTATACTAGATTAACGCAATTTACACTACTATATTCAACTAAAGAGGGACTTTGTTTTCAGCATATTTTATATTAGTCTAATGGGCAAATGTTCCCATACCTGCAACAACAAAAAAATAAAGTAACTTAATAAACAGTGAAGGAGCATGTAAAGTTTTATTCCTTGAAATGACTTGGCTGTGAGTATTGTAAGAGTGATGTGTAATTAACTCACAGAGCCAAAATATAGCAAAGTTATTTAAATTTGAAATGATGGGTAAAGCCTAAGCACCACAGGCTCAACTGATTCTTTCCAAAAGAAAACAAGCTAGTGAAGCTAAAGGTTTGCCCTCATCCATTCATTTTGGATGATTGAAGCCTGTACCACTGAAAACATGAAAGTCTTGCCTTGTTTTTATTCTTAAGAACTAGATTCTCTTGTACTAGAGAGTTGCTTCCTGCACTCCTCATGGGAAAATCCCTAGCTTGAACATTCTGAGACCTTTGCCTTTCTGTCCTATTCTGCTTTCTGAGTAAATCTGAAAAGGATCCGTTAAAACAAACAAACCAACCCCTAATCCTAGGTTTATGTACTGTAAACTTTCTGGAATATTTAGCATCCAAATTATTAATTAGTTAAAACAGGACAAAATTTCTGTAGAAGATCACCATGAAAGGTTAAAAATAAGTTCTGACACTCAGTCAAGAGCATTCCAGGCAAATCCTGAAAACCCATATTTTTCAGGTCAGTATATATTTAGGCACTTACCAATAATAGCAAATTTCCCATATCTAGCATAATACAGATACAGCTCATATAAATAGGAAATGCTAAATGGAACAGATTGAGTATGAGGACAACATGATCACAAAGTTTTTCACAGACTGATGGTTCTCTATTTTTAAATGCATTTATTTTAAATCAGGTTAAATCACATACAACTCTGATACCTTCTGAGGTAGGGCTTGAAGCAAAGAACAGGACAAGAGTGCAGACTTCAAATAAGGATTTTCAAGCATAAATGGCAACACAGAAAACTAAATATGAGTCAAAAGAGCAAAGTTCAAATATAGTATGTTTGAAAGTGTGAACAAAAGACAAAACTACGCAGTTTTTAGACAAATCTTAAATTAAAACAAAAAATTTAAAAAGAGTTCTCTTTCCTCTAAGTATTTGGCCTTCTGACCTTCTATGCATTACAAAATCTATCTTTAAAACAATTAGATTTTACTGTCCTGGAAACCATAATGGAAAGAGCAATTCCTGCAAATTTCAAGTTCAGCTGCAGTGCTAATGACACTATAGACTGTGGTGCTCCTCTTCTGAGAGCCTCTTGTTTCTGCTGCATTCTCAAACTTATGAAGTTCTCCAATGTTAAGTGCTGTAAGAATGGCACCCTTCTGAGTGTACCTTCAGCTGTCTTTACAACTTCCTTTTGAATGAAAAGGACGCTTATCTGCAAGCATTTACTGTGAGGCCAAGTTCAAACACGCAGTAGAAAAGTAAGGAAATGCAAAATAAAACCAAATTACTAAAACCAAAGATTCTAGTTTCCCCCTTCTGACCTTAGCTCCCAGTGAGAGAACCTTCCCTACCAGGTTAGAGCTGTAAAGTGGCAGCAGTGGGAGGAGGGATGCACATCAAAGCGAACGGTGAGAAGGTTCTCTGCATTCCCTTTGAAGCCCTTCTCCATCACTCTTGCCCAGTCACCCATGGGGGCAAACTGAAAAACAGGACTATGAGAGTGGCTTCTGCACGTCCAGGTTATCAGTATGAACTTCATATCCTTCTACATGAACATTTTACATCTAAGGTGCTTACTCCACGTGTCTCTATGTTTAGCGAGTTAGTTATTCAAGTTTATCTTCTAAGAAAACACCATTGTCAGCTTAAAAGCCTTTGGGGTGCTTACTACTTAGAACAGAAATAGAGGTAAACCCCAAATTTCTGACTGCCTTGCATCCTGTTACAAACACACATAGCTTCTTTAGTTAAATTTCTCTTGTTTTTTACTACACATACAAGTATAAACAGGTAAAAGCAGTGCATGCCAGTTCTTCCTTCCCTAAAAGGAAAAAAACATTTTTGAAAAGTAAATTCCTTCACACATGCAGTCAATACTCACACTTCAAACACTGTTTTTAAATTTTCTATTGGGAGGTGAGAGCAGAAAGAAAAATAACTCAGCTAGACACTACTGATACACTGAAAAAGAAACTTGTCATAGCAAGGGAATTTTAGATGCCAAAGGAGTACCAGCAAATTAAAAAAAAAAAAGTGTTGAGAGAAAACAGCAGCTTGTGGGCCATCTTTTGGAAGCTATTGAAACACAAACCATGCTGAGCTCAATGTTTCAATGAACCTGCATGAAACAGACTCTGACAGTTTTCTGTTTTAATGCAATTATAAACAAGCACATTCCTGCACACTCCTTGTCTGGGCAAATGATAGTACAACAACTGCAGGAGCAACAACTGAACATCCCTGCATACACACACTCAGCAGGTGTTAAAATACAGAAAAGAATTCACACCACAGAAGAATACAACCAAATATTTTAGATATCCAAACCTACATGCAGATGGTAAAATGCAGAAGCAACAGGTATTAGATGACAAGATCTACTTAAGAGCCAGCCCTCAACTTCTGGATGTTACCATTCATGTAAAGAAAAGAAGAACACAGTAACAATGCTCAGGGAAAGCACGGTTCACTACAAAGATGTTGGACTTCTCTGATTTTTTTTCCCTACTCCAAGTTATCTTGCTGGTCTTCTACATCTGGCTGTGAAGGGACACCCTTTCCTTTTTGATTACTTTTCTTTCAGACAGAAGTGTTTTAAAGAGAAGCTCAACTTACTGGTGCATTATTGAGCTTCCCAGCTGACAGAGGAGATGTATTCTGAAGGCAGAAAACTTGTTTTTTTGACAGAGTGATACAATAACTTCATGTGTTAAAGGCAGAGTCGATACATATCAGGGAAACATCCATGAGTCGCTGACGGATGTTGCTCTACAAATACCATCAAGGAGCAAGACACAGCCTCCACCCATCAGAACTAAACCAAAGTTCACAAAAGTTGCCTGTTTCACTAAGACATTTTCTTCATATTGTTCTGACAGGAAGTGAAGAGCCGTCAGCCTGATCTGAAAGTGTCCAGTAAATAATATTTTTGCTTAGTGAGCATTTAACTTATGCAGCAGAGAGCAAAAGTCATCAAAGCCCATCTTGCTGCCATTTGCAGCGAGATCAACAGGCACTGTTTGACTGACCCAAATACTGAGTTGTGCCGTGCTGAGTGCCACCTCTTCACGCCCTGAACAGAAGAAAACAGCCATGTTTCCATAAAAGGCTGTTGTCAGATTTCCAGCAACACCTCTCTACAAGCATTTCTTCCTGAATACATTCCATTTATGAACTCAGAGATGAAGCATAAGAAGTGGCAGGTTACATCGGTGGAGTGCTGCTCAGGCCGCTCAAGAACAAACAGTAAGCGGCACGGCCCAATATGAGAGAGCGATGTTAGAGAGAATGAAATAAGTACAAAAAAAATTCATTAAAACCACAGAACAAAATATAAAACAAGAGTTCTAAAATACTAAATAAATCCCTAGTTTGGATTTCTGCTCTCTCTTTAGAGTTTGGAAGCTCAGGGAGAGTTTATGGTCTGCTGTCAGATATTAATGCTGCACAGAGCAACAGCTCTTGGTTTTTACCCCAACAACCTCTAACCCACCTTCCAAAAACAACTATTCTGTAACAAAATGGAGCAGTGACCTCCAGTGGCAACAGACTCATTTTTTCTAGCTGAGTGTCAGATCCTAAGTGCTAGAAATGTCTGAAGAGCTCTTTGAATGAGCAATGACCAAGAGACATTCACAAATTTGAATAGCGAGTGTCAGATAGTGACAAGGATAGGTTCAGGATTAACACTGGGATGAGTTTGCTTTGGTTGTATTTCTTTTCTTTTTTGAAGGGGGAAAAGGGGGAGGTGTTTGATGCTTTTATTTGTTTGCTTTATAATTTCAACATCCAGATTGGAGTGTCTCTGTTCATAATTTTATGTCAGTGACCCAAAAATATACACACATGCATAGTCTACCCTGCAGCGCAGAGAAGAAAAAATATTCCAAACTCATTACTT
>WAAE01003530.1:23739-44506 GCA_013400495.1 Nicator chloris | reverse complement strand
CTCATGGGACAGATCTATTGTTTGTGCAGGTGCAAACGTTTTTTTTCTCTCCAAGAATAGGCTGTTGTGTTCGTTGTTATAATTGTTTCTTTATGGGAACTTACAAGCTACTTCTAGCTTAGCTGGAGTAGCAGGGCCTAAACCATATTTTATAAGGCCTTTCTTTTATCTCTACCTGTCTGCAACAGGAAGGAGTTTATGGACTGACAATGAGACACCAGAGAGATTAGATAAGAACCAGGGTTATAACTGTCAAGGAATCCCTTTGGAAACATTAGGATCAAAGTTTCTGCTTCCCTGACTCTCACAAATTATTTTGCATTCCTGATTTGTCTTTTCCCTATTGAAGCTGAGTTTGTTTTCTATTTCAGTCAGGCATCATCCAACTTTTTTTTTTTTTTTTTTTGGTGCCACATATAAATCTTATCAATAAGAACAGAGATATTTTGAATTAAAATATTATTAGAATAGACTGCAGTATCTGTGGTGTTTGCAACCCACACACACTGCCTGAATGCAAAGCTGAAAAGAGCAAGTTATCATCCTAAGGCAGAGGGGTTTTTGTCTGAAAATACCATTTCCATTATACGTAAAACTGTACTGGCTGTTGAAGCCCCAACAATCTTTATTTTCAATTTCTCTGTATGTCATCATGTCACTATATGACCACAAAAGTATTTAACAAAATGTTCCAAGGTAGACCATCCTTTAAAAGAAATAATGCAGCTGTTTCCACAGATTTTAAGGCAATATCTCAGGCTGATGGCCAATTACATTTAATTTGATTCTAGGCTGAAGATTTCAGTGCAATTGTCCTAATGCTTGTGTCAGAATCTATCTTACACACTTCCTCACCAGAAAAGGTGAATTGAATAATCTGTTTCAGTATTTTTTCTCCCTATTGAATTTTCTTTCAGACACTAAGGGGTGGAATTGATTTGTAATGAGATGTCTAACCCTTTCTGGCAAAGTAAGCAGTACTTCTACATCTCTCTCAAAAGATAAAACATACTGTTATCCCATCTCCTACAGACTCAAAAGTTTAACAGGCTGATATTGTGATCAATGTTCTAACCTTTCAGATAAGATGAGTTTATTTTGTAGAAAATGCTGTTAGTGAGTGTGCCATTATTCAGCCAAAAATGCAGATGCTTTTGTTAGTCTGATTTATTCTGCCCTACCTGATTATAAGTAAACTAAACTTGGAATAGCAGAGTTTTTTACATTCAGATTTTCACAGAAAAAAAATTCCAGCAAAAAAACCCCATATAGTACAGACCTGTTACAAGAGAAGCACACAGAAAACTCCTTAATGGCATAACTGCTCAAGCAAAAATTCTCATGTATAGGGAGGAAATAAATCTGTTGCTTTAAAACTACTGAAAAAAGGCAAGAGCAAGAAAGGCATTCTTACTCCATTTTCCAAGGATCCACATGGGGATAATGTTAATCACTGTTATCCAGCTAAAACTTTTAATGGTAAAATGGTCTTATTTTATTTTTATTTTTGTTACAAAATTTACGGTCATACCTGAAAAGTTGCAACTATGCCCATTCCAGTGCAGCCCATCAATCCAATACATAATGTAAACACATTGCATGAAGACTTAACAAAGTGTGATGATTCATTTTGCTTCTCTATTAATAAATATCTGATGTACATTGTAATTGCAGCTGAAAAAAAAAAAAAGTGTTTTGTTCAATGATCACATATTGATAACATTTTAACACCTTTTCCTGTAACACGACATGCAAAATAAAATTATAAACATAATACAATAAATAATACTACCTTTAACTCTACTGGAATGAAGAAGTTAATTCAGATGAACTTTCAGATAGAACTTCAACATTGTCTTAAAATTGCACGTTTTTGCTATCTAGAACTAACTACACATCAATTCAAGAAAAGCACTAATTTAAATCCCATTCTCCCGGGTGTTTTGGGCACAGAGGCATTGCCATTCCACATTAGGAGCAGATGTTACAGGAGATAACCATAAGCTGGAAGTGGAAGGCTTTATTCTGCTCTGAGATGCAGTCTTGTACCAGAACTGGGTGGTCTGAAGAATTAATTCCTTTTAGCAGAGTCATTGCATGCCTGTCCCTGATATGCAGTTGACTCTTGGCAAACACCTGTACTGAATTAGGAAATCATGGTTCTTCAGGATATAATAAGCTGTAGACTGAATTCCACAGTTCCATAACACAGAACAAAGTTTCAGCCCATCTACAGCTGGAAAAATAAATCAGGTAATTTTGCCCAGGCCCTACAAGGTTACATGAAACATTCCAAGATAGTGTGACTGAATGAGGCTCTTATAAAAGGTAAAATATGTGATTTTTACTTTGCCTTAAAGCCACCATAGCTCCATGTACACCGACGTACACAGCTGTTGATCCTCCATCCTCTAGAAGATAATAGAAAATGCCAAACTTCCTGATTCACATCAGTCATTTTGTAGAAAAGTAGGCATGTTGTGGAGAAAACGTGGTGTTGCTTCAACACTCTTCTTCCCTTTGCTGCAGCATCTTAGAACTTAAAGTTTCCCTGCATCAGAGTTTTTGCAGAGTAATTATGCCATCTTTGTTGCCCTTTTATTTCCAGTGTGTTGACTACTTTGCTCTGATGAGGTGCTCTGAAGAGACACAAGTGCCTCTAAGACTGCACTAACTGCTCCCAAGGACCCAGCTCTCCAGGTCATACTTACATCTACCTGATATTGCCATTTGACTGTGGAGAAGTTTTCCTGCAGAATACAATTCTGTAATTAAAGCAGAGAGCTTTCACTAATTCTCATTTCTTCATTCTGGTCAACCCAAATACCTTATACGTACCTAGAAGTGCTGAAATATTAATCATAAAACCAAAGACACCGCTCTCCGGAGGCTTAGTTCCTGTGTCGCTAAAGCAGGAAGAGAGACAAATTAAAAGTTATTTGAATCCTGTGAAACATATATGAGACAACTGAAATCCCAAGAGAAATATAACTTGTTTGAACTGCTGCTGTGTATGCAAGGCAATTCATCTTCTGCTGCACACTTAGCTTTCATTTGTAGTAGAGAATCCTTCTTTTCAAAAGAAAGCATATTTTGAAAGCATCCTGTTCGAATTGTATTTCTTCCTTTTCTGTACACAATATACAAAGATATGACAGACCTGTACTTTGCTCACGAATGACATTACATGTGACATTTTAGAATTAACATTTCTTTTATTTGCTGAATTAACACTCTGCTAGAGTAAAAATATATCTAATGGCACTCGCTATCTTAAGATTTGAGAGAATTGGGTTTAATTTCCTTAAAGACTATACCCTATGAGAGAAATTGTGTTCCAATGTCCAGGAATGTTCCTAGCCACTGTTTAATTTACTAATGTAGATACAGCTTAAGAGTACTCTATCTCCAAGTTGTTATAAGTCTCTTCTGATGAAACACTTCAACCTTATAGGGAATAATTAGAAGTTCACTGGAACAGAGAGAGGGAGCATGAGTGTGAGAATGTCTACAGAATTTATATACATATCTACATGCATGCCTATATATATGAGAAACGTAATGTATACAAAATATTTGTTCTGTGGAAAACAGAACACCTTCATCACAGAATCCTTTGCCCTGTTTTCCCTACATATGTGCAGAAACTCACCCCAGAGAATGCCCTTTCCTCACTGAATGAACATACTCCTGGGAGTATGTGGGCTCAAGCCCCCCCAAGCAGAACTCTTCTATGTGAGTGCTCTGTTGAAAGAACAGTACCATGATCTTGCCACCTCTTTGTACTATTTTTTCTTCTCTGATGTCTATTTTTCCTTGTTTAACATACAACCAGTTGATATCTATTTGATCAGGTTCTGTTGGTCAAGACAATGGAAAATATCTTGTTCTTCAATCTTTACATAACTTAGGTGTGAGCTACATTTTCAGTTACTGGGCAGTACCAAGGGGCAAGATAGTGTGTTTGAACAGAGGCACCCAAAAACTCTACTATCAGATATGTGAACACCTAAGGGTTTTGGCTAATGCTAAAGTTTAGCGGACACTGAGCAAAGACTCTGAGAACAAACTGTTCTCCTAGAGTGGGAGTGTCAATCTGCTGGAGGGCAGGAAGGCTCTGCAGAGGGATCTAGACAGGCTGGATTGATGGGCTAAGATGAGAGGCAGGAGGTTCAGCAAGACCAAGGGCTGGGTCCTACACATTGGCCACAACAACACCAGGCAGCACTGCTGGCTGGGGAACAGTGGCTGGAAAGCTGCCCAGCAGAAAAGAACCTGGGAGTGCTGGTTTGACAGCAGCTGAAAATGAGCCAGTGTGTGCCCAGGTGGCCAAGAAGGCCAATGGCATCCTGGCTTGTGTCAACAACAGTGTGGCCAGCAGGACCAGGGCAGTGATGGTGCCTCTGTTCTTGGTTCTGGTGAGGTCACACCTTCAATGCTGTTGTGAGTTTGGGCCCTCAGTGCAAGGAAGACATTGAGGTGGTGTCCAGAGAAGGGCAATGGAGCTGGTGAAGGGTCTGGAGCACAAGTCTGATGAGGAGCAGCTGAGGGAGCTGCAGGTGTTTAGCCTGGAGAAAAGGAGGGTCAGGAGTGACCTTACCACTCTCTATAACCACCTGAAAGGAGGCTGTAGCCGGCTGGGGGTTGGCCTCTTAGGTAACAAGCAATAGGACAAGAAGAAATGGCCTCAAGCTATGCCAGGGGAGATTTAAATTGGATGTTAGGGAAAATTTCCCCATAGAAAGTGTGTTTAGACATCGGAATGGACTGCCCAGAGAGGTGGTGGAGTCACCATCCCTGGAAATGCTAAAGGAAAGCCTGGACTTAGGGCCATGGTCTGGTTGACATGATGGCGTTCAGTCATAGGTTGGACTCAGTAACCTCAGAGGCCTTTTCCAACCTGTGCTGATTCTGTGATTCTGTGTATAATGGGACAAGTAAGTACTAGATAGGGATTTTTTTATATGTCATTCAAGAAGATGAATACTCTTCATTCCAACAGGGAGGCTGGATTAGGTTTCAGTGCTAAGATTCTGAAGCTACCACTGAGTACAGCCAAAATGACCTCAGCATGAATGCTCTTCACAGGCAAAAGAGAAAGCACTCTCTACTTAAGCAATCACTCTCAAGGATTTTGACAATTTCGTTAAGTTCAGGACAAAAGAGTATGACCATCTCAAATGACTTGATTTTTTTAGAAATTCATGTTTTCTCTCCAACCCGTTCTATATTACAGAAGGATTTGTTTAACAAAAGTTGCTAAGATGATTTATCAGCAACAGGAGGAAGCTTAGGATAAAGGTAGGATCTTTTTCCATGAAAAACTGATGTAAAAAAGGAATAGAGAAAATTCATATATTTCTTTTTACTGGATTAGTTCCAAATTCTCAGACAACAAATTTTGGACCAGGCTTTTAGACAAGTTTTTGCAACTTATCAGGCATTAGGAATCCCTATTCAACTGAATTTTCTTGTTGTAATGTTTTCTGAAGACTTGTTCCAGCTTGTAGTTTGTATTAATCTTGTTTCTCTTTGACAATGAAATTGATGAAAACAGTAAGCTGTCTTTTTTGTTTGTTTGTTTGACACTCTCAAAAATCATCTTAATTCATGTTTCATTTAGCCCACTTTTTAACCTTGAACTTAATATTTTTCTTTTGTTTCTGCAGTGTTTTCATTAGCACGACAAGAGAGTCCATTTAAAATGTGGGCCACTTGTGACAATCTTCAAGGACTTTTTCAAATCAGAAACCACTCTGTGGTAAGTACAGGACTGTAATCACTTCAAAGCTTTTGAAGGGCTTTAGGTGAGAAGAGAATGGAATTGGCTCACACAGAAAGCCATTTGAAGTTCTTGGAACACATCGTAAGAGCAATCCAAATAACCTGAAATTGCACTGAACTCCATTTTTTAACAAAATATTTTTTCAAGCTAAAGGTTTATAGGTGATTTTTGCTGTTGTGGATTTTTAAACTCAACAATCTTAGATTATGCTGTAAAGAAAATTCATACCAGGACTATTATATCACAATATATTTACCAAGTACTGCACTGGACTGTGAAGGACACAGTCTTCTTAATGCTGTATTTTCCATTAAAAAATCCCTGAGGCTAAATGAAGACTTGGGTTCATATTAATTTTTCTTCATGTCTGCTGCTTTGGAAAAAAGATCAGCAAAAAAAAAAAAAAGTGTTGGTGACAATCCCCTCCTTTTTATGAAAAAGAAAAAAGGAAACAGCATATTTGAATCAAAAATGTGCTCACTTATTTGAGCTGGTGCATAGGTGAGCTCGATCACCATGGAAAAAATGAGGAACCCTGAATGAAAATGACAGCATTTGTGTCACCATCTCATGCAGGAGAATTTTAAAAACAAACAGTCTTCTGAGGAGTGGCAAGACAAGAAGGTGAAGGAGACAAGGAATAAATATTTTAGAGCCAAAAGACTCGTCATCATTGAATTCTCTTCAGAGCCATCATAAACTATTTCTCTTCAAACTGAAGTCTCAAATTTTTAAAATAGGAAGATTCTATTCCACCTACAGGGATTCTGATTTCTCCAGAGGTACCAACTGGTAGCAAATACCTTCAGGAAAATTTCCTTTACTCCTTCACTGAGAATTCAAATGAGCAAACAGCCATCCCAGCACATCCAAACTGGTTTGGATTTTGAGCAGTATGAGTAACAGGACTAATTTGGGTACAACTTCTTCATCTTTTAGGACTCAGCTGCTAGAAAACACAAAATCATATTCATTTTATCTACCAAGAAAGGTATTTATATGGTTTACTTGACGAGACATTAGCACAGCCTCAATGACAAATTTAGGTGTGGTCTCTCGCTGTGACAGCTGCTACATTGTAAGCAAATAAAATTAATGTTACTGCAAGACACACAGAGTACTTGGGGAATGTATATAAGTAAGAATTACAGAAATGTTGAACTAAAGTTTGTCAGTATTCTTCTCCTTTGTTTAACTGGAATTTCCCCATATGAGCTCTATTCAATTCTTATAGTTCATTTTAAGATATTGCACAACTGAAATGTTGCAACATTCTTCCTCTTTTTTAAGACTCTTAGTTTTACTAAATCACATTCTCAATCACATGATTCAGATTGTTAGGCTAAAGCAATGAACTGAAAATTAAGAATATGAATATGGTGTGACTATTGTCCTGAGTCCTTAGAAGAAAACCTTGTATTATTCCCAAGTGCATCTTCCATGAAGTTCTTATGCTTAGCCCGTGTGCCTTTAGAATTTTTGCAGGTGCTTCACCAATTGTCAACATATAGCCTTAGTCCAAATGTGGTGTTAAAAGGACGTAACATAAACAAGACTTTTAAAAAGCTTTACCAGTAAATGCAGAGGGCCTGAAATGTGGGTGGGAGTCACTGGTGCAGCCTCTTATGTCTTTGTTTTGTTTAGGTTTTTAGGGCATATGGACTTTTATTGTGATTCCATAGCTAAAGGATAAGAACAGTGTTTTCTGGGAGCTATTCCATGAAGTTAATATAACTATGGCAGCTGTGATACATTCTTTAGAGTTGTACAGTTGTGACTTAAAGGTTTGGTCCATCCTTTTTAGAAAGAATGACACAATTAAGATACCTGGGCTGCCAAAATCTTAACTGCAAACAAAACTATACATAAAAAACCACATCCCATTCTCTCATATGTTTTATTCTATGACATGACTTCAACGTAAGAAACATAATTTGTCAAATTTCTTATTGTAGAATCTCAAAATATTTCTGAACATAAACCATGTACAGTTATATCAAATGATTTATTTTTGTTAGTTAATAATGGATAAATTGCACTGATCACAAGCACTTTTGTGCTAGTAAAGCTTTGTGTGTAATCAAGGATGAGCAGTAGGGTATTTTTTCAAGTACAGGAACAAGGCTTTCCAAGGGCTTTCCAGATTTGTGCAGAGAGTCTTAAAAAGTTTGGTAATATAAGCATGAAGCCCGACTTTCTCTGGCTCAGTTTGAATGAACCTCAGCTATCTTGTGGGTTATCTGCTCTTGCCTATGATGACAAACTCTAATTTTTAATCAAATTTTCTTGTATGTGCCAATCAGGTTAGCAGTCTTCTGAAATTATGCATGGCCATCATGCATAAAAGTCCTTCAAGGAATTAGGTCTAGATGTATCTTGAAAGATATATTTTAAAACTTTATTTAGATCTTCTGTATATCAGAGACACTCTTGGATTTCTGGCTGACCTTCAATCTATTGAGAGATTAATACTAACATTTTCATAGTTTAGATTTAAATGTTAACATAAGCCATGCATAAAGAATGGTTTACACAGAATTGCACTTAAATGAAAAAGGTTAAGGAAAAGAGATGCCAGGCATCTCTTGGGAAGCCTTTTAAACCCATTGGGCCTATAGTGAAATATAAAAAATGAGTGTTTGTGGGGGTATGTGTACTGCAAAAGCCATTACAGGGCTTTGAGTCCAGTCATCGTCTGGTGCACTTTAGCCTAGTTCTGGAGTTATACAAACAAAATTACCCTTCCACCATGTACTCATAAAGTTTTTATAGGATCAGGCCTCCAATGGCTGCAGCAGAAAATTTCCTGTCCTTTCTATCGGGTCTCCAGCGTCTGTGTCCTGCGGCTCTCAGAAGTGCGAGAGGTGTGATGGGTGCTGGGAGTGCCCAGCGTGTCCCCCCGTCACCGGGAGGTCCTGCAGCCGCTGTCTCTCCTCCCCTGGGGACCCCATACTCCCTCCGGGAAGCCCCTCAGGACACAGCCCATGGTCACACACACACGAACCCCGCACCTCGGCCTCTCCCCCGCGCCTCCGCCTCACCTGATGTAGGGGACGAGGGGCTCGACGTGCCCCGCCAGCACGGCCATCACATAGGAGATGATGAAGGCGGCCGAGGACCAGCTGACGAGCAAAGCGGGCACGAAAGCCACGCCGGGCATGCAGCACAGCATTGCCGGCGGCTGCCCTGCCCGGGGCACCGGCAGCTGGGCGGCAGCGCCCTGGAGTCGCGGCCCGGGAGCGGGGACTCGCGGGGCGCATCCGCGCTCAGCCCCGCGTCTGTCCCCGCCGGCAGCGGCGCTGCGCCTCCCGCAGCCCCGGGGATGCCCCGCCGAGCGCTGGCTTCCCTTCACTTTCGGTTCTCCGCTGCGCTCCCGCCCCCGACGGCGGCGGAGAGCCAGGGACAGCCGTGGGCCCCTTGGCCTTTCACCGCTGCCCGCACCTGAAGCGCTTCGGAGAGTTGTGACTGCAGAAGTCTGCCCACAGCCCGTGTCCCTGCCGCTGCCGGCTCCCCGGGCCGCACACGCCCCGTCGGGGCAGGGAGGCGGGCGGTGAGATGCTGCCGGGGAGTGCTCGCCGGGGTCTGCAGGTCGTGCCGGCGGCTTGTGCCTTCACAGCTGTCTTTAAAAGGGTTAAAAATGAGGTTCTGTGTGAGAGTGCAGGGGCTCTTTGCAACTCGCCGGCCGGGGAGCGGCCGTGGGGACGTGGAAACCGCGTCGGAAACTGTGCAGGTCCCATTACGGAGTGCTGCACACACCTCATCCACCTTGGACTTTCGCTTCAAACACATAGCTGATTTGCAAATCTTCCCTGAGATTCACTTTTCCACATGCTTGGAGGGAAACCATACTTTAATTCAAAATCACGCCATGTTCAGCATTTTCGCTTCGGTTTAATCTGAAGCCATGGACAACATCTGTCAAGGGTGTTTCTGTTTCCTTTGATTGTTTGCAGTTATCAGCCTTCCAAACCAACGTCTAAACTCAAGGTCACCATTATACTACAAAGACATGTGTGTGCATACTCTGCCTCTCTCCCTGAGAATGTATTGAGGGTCCTGCCTTTGGTGCACATTCCCTGTGGTGGATGCACACAAGGTTAGTACTTGGCATGCCTTTAAAGGTACCAGGAAGGGAGATAGAAATGAAATTAAAGGACTAGGGACAGTATATCTTAATGCAAGTAAAGAAAAGTAATTAAAAAAAAAATACCACAAAGACTGGAGGTAGTCCACAACCTTCTTGGCAGTAGTAAGTTACTCATGTTCTTCACATATAAATTGAGCATAATAGTTCACACCATGCCACAAATTCATACTTCATATTTCCACAGCCAATCTGCCTTCTAGTAATTTTGAGTGAAATTTTCTGACTGGAAGAACAAGTTTATTTCTCTTTATGTTAAAGGTGCAAAAATAATGGAAGGGTGCTAATATTTGAGCTGTCTTAATATGCTGGTTTAAAAAATTCTGCTTAATTATGCCTCAATATCAGGTATCTTAGGTTTTTTTCCTCTTGAAATGGGCATTTGAAGAAATATCATACAGGAACTAAATGTAATCTCTTTGGCAAATAAATGAATGGCAGAAACATATTGATGGTAATTACATTTATAGCAGTAGAATTTTAATTTTTTTTTCGTGTATCAGTAATTTAGTATTCTGGTTTCGTCCCTTGCAAAAAGACAATGGAATTCACTTTATTTTACTGCATCAACATTTAAGTCACATTGTTGGAAAAATGTTCCCTCCACAGTTTGCAAGTTCCTTGTACTACCTTCAGTTTTGTAAGTAGTAAATAAATTACTTTTAAGTGTGAGTTGAGTATTTAAATAATTCACATGACTTTCTGAAGTGCCTGAACACTATTTGGAGTGAAAGAAAAGGACAGGTTTGGCTCAAGCAGGTGGCAACTGTTCGGTGATCACTAGCAAAGGCTCTCGTTGCTATGTAAACATTTATTAAACCTCACACAATGTTTCATTTTCTTTATAATTTTATTGTAGAAGGGAGTCAGTAACAACATATAATTTGAGCAGTGATCTTTAATCGTTTTTTATCAGAAGCATGTTCTTTAAAGATCATTAGAAGCTGCATGGAGAAACAAACACAGGTTACTCACAAATTTGGGAGGAGTCATTTTATTTATTGGACTTGAGAACACTATTTCAAAGGTCTATGTATTTTAATTTATTTTGCTTTCAATAAATTAAAACCCTAGCAGTATAAAAATACAAAATAACTATGGATTTTAATATAGCTCCATGTGATTTTTGTAGATGAAAAATTAGATATGAGTCGACAGTATGCACTTGCAGTCCAGAAAACCGAGTGTATCCTGGGCTGTATGAAAGCACGGGAAACATGACCAGAAGGTTGAGGGAGGTGATCCTGTCCCCCTGCTCTGCTCTGGTGACACCCCACCTGGAACACTGCATCCAGCTCTGAGGTCTCTTGCACAGGGAAGACGTGGACCTGTTACAGTGGGTCCAGAGGAAGGGCACATAAATCATCAGAGGGATGGAGCACCTTTGTTTGTTGAAGAAAGGCTGAGAGAACTGAGATTGTTCAATCTGGAGAAGACTCCAGGAACAACACATTGCATCTTTTCATTATTTAAATGGGGCTTAGAAAAAGGACAGTTAGAGACTTTTTACCAAGATCTGTAGTGACAGCACAAGGGGAAATGGCTTTAAAGAGCAAGAGGGTAGTTTCAGATTACATAATAGGAAAGAATTCTCTGTTCTGAGGATGACGAGACACTGTGACAGGTTGGCCAGAGAAATTGTGGATGTCCTGTTCAAGGCCAGCCTGGATGGGGCTTTAAGCAATCATGTGTAGTGGAAGGTGTCTCTGCCCATGCGAGTGGGGTTGAAACTATGATGTCTTTATGGTCCTTTCTGAACCAAACCCTTCTATGATTCTGTGATTAAACAAAATGATCAGACGACTTCAAATTAGAATTATTATAAAAAATAAATATGTCAATATGTGCAAATAATAACACATCCATGTCAGTGATTTGAAAACATATGAAAGTAAGGAAATAATAACAGAAGACACCTAAAATAGCCTATGCTGCTGGTACTTGTATCCCCTCTTTTCTCCTGTTTTACTCAAAATCTGGTTTCCATGGATTTGATATTTATTATATATGAGTATTCTTTATCACACGTGTATTTTCCAAACTCATTTGTTATGGAATTACCTGTAACATGAAAATCCCAGTTAGAAGAATCCCCTTCCCCAAACATGTTGGTTTGTAATATCTCTGCATGGTTTTTACATTGAACCTGTACAGAATAGTAACAGTAGCATTTACTTCCCTGATTTGGTAAAGAACCTGCTGGAAGGTAGAAGGATGGAAGAACAAGTGAGACAACAAAATGGTAAGCAGTAAAAGTTTGCAACAAGAGCAAGAGAGATGTAGTTCAGCTACTTCTTGAGATCTGTTGCTACACACAAGCACTAGGGAAAGAAAGCAATCTGTGAATGCAATGCCTAAATTCTTTTATTAACAGCTGGTCAATAACTGGTTTATTAACACAGATTGTGCTAGAAATACATTTACAGAAGGAATGAAATACACTACCTGTAACTTCTTCAGATTACTGTGTGAAGAGTTCAAGCTGGTTTGTGGTACCTCTTCCCTTCCTCTTTGGTTGTGTCCAAGTATCTGTAACCTTCTCTCAGTAACAAAAGCATGTGTAAACTGTTCTCACTTCTGACAGGAAGTTTAGAATAGCAATAGTAACAACTCACAACATCTGTGAAGTCTTACGTTGTGAGGCATTCATGGCATGATGTTAATATTTCTAAAAGTTAGTGTGATTTAGTTGTAAAGCAGTTCTCAGGTGTTATTGTTTAAGAGATGGTGTATTTTGCTCCATTTGTTTTGGGTCTGTAGATAGCTACATTATATCTAAATGTCTAACTGAAATGCAGGTAAAAGATGTCTCAGCTGTCAAAAAGATTAGACAAGTCAAAAACTGACAAGTCCCTTAAGAATGAAGAGAGGTAACTACTGGGTTGAAATTATGTAATTTCATCTCTCAAAAAAAACCAAATCAAACCAAACCAAATCAAACCAACCAACCAAACAAACCAACAAACCACCACCAAAAAACCCCACCAAAACTAAAAAAACCCCAACCAACCAACCAGCAACAAAAATGAAAACTAAACCAAACCAACCAACCAACCAAAAAACAACAAATAGAAGCTTCCTCTGGTGCAGGACAGATTAATATCTTGAAATAGTGATGAGCTGTGAAAAGGTTTATTCCAGAATTTCTAGAGAAGATTAGCTCTAAAAATGTATTTTTTTTACTACTCCATTCTGTATTTTCAGTTTCTTCTTGTGTGATGTTTCTTCAAATAAAATGTTTATTGGGAGAAATCTTTGTTTCCAGAATGCATGAGCTGTAGACCGACAAGGGCTATAAAGGGCAAAAGAGAGACTGTTTAGCTGCAGATGAACCATTCTCCAGTGACTCTGTTGTCCTTCATTCTAAATGAGGTAGTGAACATGCTGAAGCAGTTAGTGGGAGAATTTGGCTCCGGAATTCTGATAATTTTGGCAGTACATTTTTGTAGAAGCACATTTTCAGTGAAAAGAAAATCATTCAAAGTGAAATGGGAGCTTTTTATGTGGCCTTGTCATCCGAAAGAAATACCTTTGTAGTTTTCTTAGTGGTACACAGTAGCTGGCAGTAAGTTCCTTGCTGAAGATTAGGAGAAAGTAATGAAATTCATGACCTGAGTCAAATTAGAATGCTAAGGGATTAAAGGAATCAGACTTTAAACAGAAAGAATTTGATCAATCCTAGGAAAAGCTATCAAAAATATCTTTTTTCTCAACATCAGAAGTGGCTAATGATGTGGCTACATCCAACACAAAACCTCCTGGAAATGGGGAGTACTCATTGCTGAAAAATCAGATTCTATTTCCATATGTTAATCTAGATTTGCCAGCACATTTTATGAGTGTTGGTTTGTCTACCTTTACCACGTCATATTGTTAAATACAGGGCACTCAATTATTTCTTCCTGTGTATCATGCTTTGCACATTGCTGGCTGCATTAGTGTTTGCTTCTTTCGTGAGCTTCCTTTTTCTGTGTCTGGCCACAGTTGACACCGAGATCTAACAGGGCCAGAGAGAGCTGCTACGTGTGCTTCAGTGTAATGTTGTGAAATCTGTTTATGTTGAAACTGCTTGATTCCAGATGACATATACATAACAAACAGACGTACCTAGTAAAATGTAGCTTTACAAAACCTAAATATTGTGTCCAATTTTGCTTTTTCAGTTTTAACAAACTGTTTTTTCCCATCCTTTCTTGGCCTTTGTCCACGTCCTTCACAGTTCTTCTGTATCAAAGGTTCATGCTGCATAGCAAATCTGTTATGACAAAAAATAACATGGAAAAAGGACAGAAAGATTATTCTTTTTCAGTAAAAATGCAGTGAAATCAGTATTATGAAGCATACACACATTATCAGCTTCGTAGCTGGCAATGAGCACTGTGATAACCTGTGGAGCATTACTGCTTCTTATTTGTTTGAGGAACTTTGGATTGAGGAACAGCAGGTGCAGCTTGGGAGTCCCAGAGGAAAGATCATGAACTATACCTGTTTCTTGTCTGTACCAGCTCCTTCACACTCACGAGCAGCAGTTAATGGCTGGACTCGATGGTCTGAGAGGTATTTTCCAGCTCAAACGATTCTATATCTCTATGTTCTGAAATAAAATCGATACAAAGAACAGCTAATATGGCTTTCCAAAAAGGTAATGTAGCAATTATTTCCACTCTACTCTCTATGTAGTCTCTTAAGCATTTTTAAACATAAAAATATATTTTCAAGCATCAAAGGAAATTGTTCATCCTAAAGAGGTCCTTTAACTATTCAATCCTTCTGTCTCATACTGTGATCCATACCAAATGATGGAGAGCTAACTAACCAAAATTAGATGATCTTCTAATGTTCTGAGTCACCATCTCACTGCTGTGATGTAAAAGGTACATGTTATTTGATCCAGCCACAAAATCCTACTGACCACTGTGAATCACTAAAAGCACCTCCATTATTTTCTGCTGTGTGCTGCAGAGTAGATTCAAAAGACTTCCCTGCCCATTTCAACCATCAAATCTATAGTCTGTTCTCTGTGCCACTGCAACCTGGCAGGATTAACAAAAGAAACATAAATTCCATCACTATGACATAACAATGCCATCAGTGTACTAAAGGCTCTGTGTTTCTAGTGTTAAAATAAAAAATAATACCTTTTTACCCTTTAGAATAATCAAACATTTCATAGAACCAGATTACTGTGAGAAATTCTATTCTACCCTATTCTCTTCTACTCTAGTTAAAATGATAGATAAATATCAAGGATAATGAACTCCAACTGTATATTTTCAAAAAGAATGACAAAATTTAATATTTGGAAAATAAGGTTACATTCATATATTTCCTAATATACATTAAATATATTAAATCACGGCCTGCAGAGGTTTTCCAGGATATTTCATCCACTTCATTAGGGATTTTGGAAACGGACATACAGATATGATTCAGTTTGAAGGTCACCATCTATTTAAATTTTAGTTTACCATTGCCAAGAGCATCTCTCTTTAAAAAGCAAATGCTTGCTAAAAAGAAAACCAAGAACAAAAAACACAACTCCCCAACAAAAACTACTAAAGCCCCAAACCAACCAAAACCAAGAGCAAATGCCAGATTCTGCAGAGTTTCAAAAGGTTTCTTCTGGCTTTCTGCAAGCATTTATTATTTTAGTTTGAAGTGTGCAGGAAATAACAGATCTTTTAGAGTAAAATGTTGGCGAATATTATGCTTAGAAAATCTGATTTTGCTGCCAGGTGCACATACTGCCTCAGCTTCATCTAGATGCTCACTTTCAGAGATTTTTCAAATGGCATTGTTCCAGTCCTTTGCTCTCTAGGCACTGCTTTTTCATCTGTTTCTGAGATACTAGTGTTTTCTCTTTAGTTAGATTTCATTTTTACCAGCCATGCTCTTCAGATTATTTTAAACATTCTTTCCAGTATCTGCACAAATAAAAAGGAAGTGGAAAGTGTAGGAACTGACTGATGTTTCAGAGATTTTTTTTCCAGTAGAGAAAGGGGTGCAGTAGAGAAATGGGTATAAAGAAAAGAAAAAAAAATTCTATGAAGAAAATTTTCAAGTAAAAAGTCATAAATGTTCCTTGTATACCTGTTCAGAGGGTTGGGAGCTGAACATCTGAGGGTTTTCAAAAGTACTGAAATACTGAACATGATTTTAAAATATCCACTTTTGCTGCTGTACTAAGTGAAAACTCTCACTAGCTGCATATAATTAGAATGCATTTGCTCATGAGTCTAAAATTATTGTAGACTGATTAAGAGAGAATCCATTGCAAGGCACAGCAGCGAGGTCTAACAGTGTCTCTCCGAAACTGATCACTTATATTCAATCTCTATTTTAGAGGTAATGTCAGTGGGATTGTCTCACCAAAGCCTAAGAGCTCTATAAATGGTGAGCCAAAATGAGATTATGTGTTGAAGGATAGAACACTCAGTCACTGCCTTTTACTCTTTTATGTCCTGAGTGACTAATGTGATTTAATTATTGTATTTGATGGATAGTGGTACTACCAAATTCAGAGTACCATACCAAGCTATTAATTTCAGAAGCATAGATATTATAGTTTTTTGGGAGGGTGGAGTGGCAGGGAGAGAAATCCCAGAAAGCCCTATTATCTCCCAGTTCCTTTCCATAGAGAGTGCTTATTCAGCTCTTCAAAGCAGTGACAAACTCTCCACAGGTAAGCTGCTATCTCTCTGTTCTGAACTTTTACTTGCCTGACTTGAGACACCTCTGAATGCTCAGAAGATCAGAGGATTCACAAATGGAACCAAAATCCCTAAGAGTGAACTGCCAGGCCTTCACAGTACTACGAGTTACCTCCCGTATTTTGGAAATTCAGACTTCAAGTGGAACAGGCATCAAACTTGCTGAATTTTGTCTCCACCTTTGTGGACAGTAAATTTTGCCTCATAGAAGTGCTACAAGTTTAATTCATGTTTATGAAACAGACCATATAGAGACAAATAAAGGAAACCTGTGTTGATGTTAATTCTCTTTTCTTTAGAACAAGATTCACAAAATGTCAAGTGAATAATATTCTTGGCTAACAGAAAAGCTTGAGATGTTTGGTTGATTATTTTTAGTCTTCTGCCTCAAACAAAGATAATTACACTGTTGCCTCAGATGTTTAGCTCTTACTGTTCTTCTTTCCCAGCAAATGAGAATGCAAAAGATGTGGAAAGAGCTACTAATGCACAAGTTTACCATGTCCAGTAAGAAGTTCTGCCTTCGTCAAGATTTTGAGCATTAAAGAATCTCCATTCCTGTTGAAAGAAAGTAAATATTACTTTCCTTTTCAAAGTAGCTTCTACCCCCTCTTAGAAAGATGTAATTGTAGTAAGAAAAACATAAAAAATTCAGTCTTCTAAGAGCCTAGAGAGAAAAAATATTGGTGAAGAAAACTTGGAGAAAATCAAGATCAAGTGTGTTTATAACTATTTGACTGCTTATTTATATTACATCATAATCCACAGGAGGAATGCCTTTGTCTTGAATGCTGCTACGTGCACCTTTGAGTGAATACAAATACAAGAACAGTCAAGTAGATGATCCCAAGAGTCCAATGGTTTACATGGATATTGACTTGGCAAGGCCCTCAAGCATATGTTGGATTATAATGGCAGCACCTAATTTTTACATATCCTGACATCTAGTGGAATTTATTGCTCCTAGCAGAGTGTCTGGGTTCATTTGCATCTCCAACGACTGTGAGAAATGGAGAAAGTTAAGTATTCTGTTCTTGCATACAATTATAAAATTCTCACCTGGAGAATTGTGCAAGCAGTGCATTAGATAAAATGTGAAAAGACATGAATTTGGCCCAAGCCCTGCTCCTTTCAGACACATGCCCACAAAGACAGCTGCAAAGAGATACAAGGCCCCTGATTTGGTTTCTGGTTTTCATTGTGGAAATAATTTCTAGTGACAGACATGGAATAATCCTAGCAACTTTGATAGATTGTCTGAAAAGGTATTTGAGCCTGCATCTGCTGTACCTTAGTAGCTTGCCATTAATTAGCAAGCTGAGGGTGGCCTTGTTTTCATCCATATTCCATGCCTTTCACAGAATCACAGAATCATCAAGGCTGGAAGAGACCTTCAGGATAATCAGTTCAACCATCAACCCACCATAATCACCCCTAAAATACATCCCCAAATGCCACGTCCAGACGCCTCTTCAACATTTCCAGAGACAGCGACCCTAACACCTCCCTGCGCAGCTTATTCCAGTGCCTGACCAGTCATTCAGTGATATTTTTTTTCTAATACCTAATCTAAACCTCCCCTGGCACAAGTTGAGGCCATTTCCTCTCATCCTTTCACTTGAGAGGTGGCAGAAGAGGTCAACCCCTCACTACAACATCCTTTCAGATGACTGTAGAGAGCAATGAGGTCCCACCTAAGCCTCTTATTGTCCAGACCAAACAACTTCCAGATTTGTCTGGAATAATTAAAACTTTGACGGACTGAAGATGGGAAGAGCCTATGAGTCCATGGCAGAATGGAATATAGGGAAACATCTGGAGCATAGAGTACTGTTTCCTGTCACAAGCTGGTTAAGCTGTCTCTCAAGGCTTGACAGGTATTCCTGCTATTCCTATTTGAAATATATTCCAGAACATGGTTTTGTCTCCTTTTATGTGTTTTGTTTTGTTTGCTTTGGGTTTTCCTGTGTTTTGTTTTAACCTGGTGACAGTATTGCATTTAGTTTAAGTAAGTTTCTGATCTCCATTTATGTGATGCGAACAAGTCAAAACCTTTTAGTATCTTTTTAGAAAGAAAGATCTGGTTGTTCCTTTTCATGCATCTATTTCAGTTTAAATGCATACTCCCTGAATATAAGTATTCTATAGGAAACGACAGATATAGTGCCATCATGATTTGTTCAGCACCTTTTTATACCTGTGTCTAATGCTATACCTTGTCTAATACTTTATAAAATAAAGATGATGTGAATTTTAATGGCTTTATCACATTGGTATCTTATGGAAGTATTTATTAGTCTGTATAAATGTATCATTTTACACTTTGTACTAATTATTAATCCAGGTCTTGAAGTAATTCAACTTCCCCTGACTGGTTTTCTGCTTTACATTGGTGATATATCCCTCAGCTTCATCTTTTCAGCCCATTCAGTTTCATTTCTGCATTTACACTGGATTAGTGACCAGAAATAGATTTTTTTAACCAGAAATAGGGGTTTTTCTCATAATCTGCATATGTGCTATACCTCAGTTCTCAATGAAAACCTCAGTCTGCTGACTCAGAATACCAGGCCATCACTACTACTGCTGGCATAGTGCTGTAGGCGGTGGTAAAGAGATGCTGCTAGGCAGTAATAATAGCTGAGTAATAATAGTTTAATAAAATAAATAAATAAAATAGCACAGTGCTTGAACAGGAGGGCCAGGTGAGGGAATATGCAAAGATTATATTTCCCTAGGGTAGTACTTTGGCATATGGGTGAGAACACATGAAGGAGAGAAAAGTTTAGCTAGAGTCTTCTGTGTACCAAGACTGGAAGGCGGGGTCATCACACAGGGCCAAACAAGTATTAGCAGGCTGATAACACATCTTAAGGAGGAGAAACACAGCACCATGAGGTGGGCTCTGAGCCTCTGTAGGGAACCCCTGGTAAATTTGTCATCCTGTCCCATAGCCCACTGTCAGAAAAATCCACAAACGCCAGAGGTTTATGTCCAAAAAGGAGACAGAGGAGTCCTGCAACTTTATTCCAATAAAGGGAGAGAGTCCACTGGAGCACACACCCACCTCTCTTGAGGTTTCAGAAGGGCGTAGCCTCCTTTTACCCTAACTCCTTTTCCTTTCCCCACTGGCTGAGGTACAGGGAAGGTGCAGCCTTCCAGAACCACCCACTACCTACCCCCCTTGAACATACTATTTTACCCCAAAGTTCAGAAACTCAGGCTTGTGCAGTCTGTTTCAGGAACCAAGCTGTCTGGGCTCTGCAACAAACCTGCTACCCAGAGTCAGTAGGGATATTAAGCCCCCTTTCAAAGATGTTAACACCCATACGTTCACCCATCCAAGTGTTTGTAAGGATGTGAGCTTTCCTCTCACCCTGGAGAAAGACAAAATGCTGTGACACTAAAAAGTAAATATGAGAAGGGCTCAGTGGCTTGGGAGAGATGTACGAAAGAGCCACGCCCTCTTGGACATTTCTTAAACTACAGCCAGCTGTAGTCCTCCCACACAACCACTGTGTAAATATACTGGGACAAAGTTCTGGAAAGGGTCAGGCATTGTTACTTCACACGGGAAATATAAGATCACAAGGACGATGTTTGTGACTCCAAAAAGTCACTGCAGGGAGTTTTAAGAAAAACTTAGGAGACCGTTTGATGCAGGGATAGACTACAGAGACAGGTGCTACTATGCTGGGCCTCTTGCAGGCCTCTGACACCCCACCATTCTGTTCTGGCCACCAGCCTGATCAATGTTTGACAGCGGCGGTAACAAGAGCGTCCGTCCTATGCAGGTGGCTGAACTTCCTGGCAGAATCCAGGGCGTGCTGTCAGCTACTGAACGCTAACTAGTTTCTTGTTAGGTTTTTTCCTCAAGAGCTCTTGAACTGCATCAGTAACCCTCTCTAGCCTGCTGATTACCATTCCACGAACCCATTCCCGCACTTCATTTCTGTGCCATAACACGGACGGACTGCTTAAATTAAACCTCAGCACGCAGCTCGGCTATATTTGTGTGATGTCCGCAAGCCCTCAGCGACGGGCACAACCAATTCGCCGCCTCCGGGAGCGCCGGGAGCGCCTCTCCCTCAGCGCGGCCCGGCGGGGGCGCAGCGCGGGCGCTGCGGC
>WAAE01003530.1:0-23241 GCA_013400495.1 Nicator chloris | reverse complement strand
GGCCCCGCCTGGCGCAGGCAGCGCGGGGAGCGGGGCCGGGCCGGGCCGGGCCGTGCGGGGCGGCGGCCGCCGGCGGGCCATGCTGCTAAAGCTCCTGCAGCGCCAGACCTATACCTGCCTGTCGCACAGGTATGGGCCCTGCCTCTGCCTCGGGGGCCTCGTCCTCATGATCGTCTCCGCCCTGCAGTTCGGGGAGGTCAGTACGGCGCCGCGCCGGCACGGCGTGGCTGCCCCCCTTGCCCTGCCTGCCTCCCTCCCTCCACGCCGAGCCGAAGGGTGCCGGCGGGACAGGCGCAGCCCCGCGGCTGCACGGCCCCGAGGGGATTTGGGGCTGTTTTTCCTCGGGGGAGGCGGGTAGTTGTGTGTTGTCCCGCGAGCAGCGAGGTCTCTCTGCGGGCGCCTTGCGGGTGACAGATCCCGCCCATCGCGGCGCCGTGTGCCCCGTTCGCGCCGTGCCGAGCGGCGCTGCCGCGGGCCTGCCGTGCCCGCGGGGACGGGCGGGCTCTGCCCGCGTCCCGGAGCGCAGCCCCGCGGCCGCTCCCGCTCCCCGGGGAGCGCCGGCGGTGGCAGCGCGCCGGGTGTCCCCTCGGGGGACGAGCTGGGGTCTGACAGGTGACACCGCCCTGCGTGCTCGGGCAGCTGCCGTTTGCTGGTCTTGGGCAGTTCTTTTCCACTTCCCTCATCAGGTGACTTACTAATGCTGTGTTTTTGTTGAGTCTTTTAAAGCCTGTGCTGGATGTCACCTTCGCACGTCGGCTGAGAGTGACAGAATCTTTCCCCTCTCCGGGGTTTAAGGAGTTAAATGTATCGTCCCTCCAAGCTGCGCAGCGTTGTCTGCTTTGCTCGCTACTTGTTACTTAGTTCGCTCGCATTATTTTGTAAATGATGCAATGTAATGGCACTTTTTCTAGGTATTTTATATAGATGTGTTGAGTATTTAAATCTTCATTTCACATTGTCCTATCGATTCGGTAAGTCATCAGTGAAGGGATCTGGAGAGGAGAAAATCAATCCTACTACAGCGCAGTGTTTGTTAATGTAATGAGGAATTGGGTAAATCAAGTATTTTTGTCAGTCTGAAAGGATGGCAGTGTTCAATATAAACAGACTGGAATTTCGTGATTCCTAACCTGCTCTTTGTGGGGGCGGGGGGAGGGTTGTTTCTTCTTTTCTCTTCTCTGTTTTAATTAGATGAGCTCTTTCAGATACAGGCGAAAAAAGAAGAGCCATAAAGATCATTATCTGAAAGTCTTGCATATACCACAATCAAAACTTTGTGTGCCAACACATCTTTGCATAAAGTACTAATCTCTGCTGTCTTGCGGGGACCACAAGTTCCTGAAAGACTTCAAAGCCATCAGCAAATTAAGTAATTGTAAAGTACTCACAGACACCTGTTTGTACATGATTGTCAGCTTGGATTGGTGTAGTTTTTGTGGTGCTGTGAAACTGACATATTTTGCATTTCTCTGGAATGTGGACTTAAAACACAACTTTAGAATATCATAGAACTTTGAAGGTTTTCAAAAATATTTCAGTAGTTGTCTAAGTTATGGCTGATTTTGGTGAGAATCAGTAAAAATCACTGCTCAGATTTTCCTGCTAAAGCTTAGTTTGCTGCTTCCAGCCCTCTAAAAACTACTTGGAAAGCTTAGATACAGTTTAGAGAGTGAGCAAAAGAAGAGGAAGATTCATGTAGGAGTAGGTTTTCCAAATTATATGTGAAGAAAAAAAGTGATTAGTAATTAAAAAAAAAAAAACCACAGCTAAAAAACAACAATGAAACACCTGCACTTTTTTTCTTTTTTTCTTTTTTTTTTCAAGGGTGGTAGATAAGCCTGATGAGAGATGTTTGCATGCATCTTGCTCTTTGCCTTTGTAGTTTGATAAACAGTCATAGTACAGTGACTTAGGAGAGACAAGGCTTGAGAGAATGAACACTGTTAGACCTCTTCTGACAACTATCCCTGGAATAGAAAGTGCTTCTCCGGTACAGGGTCTGCAAGGCAGCAGCTAATAAAAAACTATAAAGCTGTTTGGAAAATGAAATCAAGAAATTTTTCTAGAAATTAACAGCTTAACCACTTTTAGCCGTCTGTGGGAAACTCAAGCAATAAAAAGCAGTGTGAGGCCATGCTTATCAGACCCTGGTATCTGAACAGTGTTTGCAGTTCTGCTTTTCCCCCACCCCCTGAACCAGCTTTTTTTTTTGTTCTAGTAGGCAGAATTAGGTCTGATTTCTTAGGTTCATGCTAATACCAGTATTACTGGTGGAGTAAAAATGGATAGTTAGGGCTAATAATTTGAGATTGATAATGATCTCACAGCCAGAACCTGCAAATTAGCTTCATTTGGAGGAAAACCTTGAGCTCAGTGAAATACTAGGGTGTTGAACGTGACTGAGAAATATATCTGCAAAAACATACAGGGCAGCCAGGTCTTAGTCAATGCTGTTCCCTGTTTGGAAGATGAACTTCAAGTATTAGGGCAGTTTGATTATAAACCCTTCTTGGCCATCCTTCTGTAGGTAGCTCTGCTTTGTAAAATGCTTTGTAACCAGAACATGCCAGAGCCACTGTTATCATGTCTAATACAGTATCTCCTAATAGACGGTGTCTCTCCCCTTGTTTTTTAATGTTCCTCTGGTGGTTTTTTAATACCAGTATATAAAGTTGAAAGAAAACAGCCTCCAGGCATTATTGCACAATGCATAATGTGTTAGGAGGAAACAGTTGCAGGGAAAAATGTATTAGGTAGGAAGAGTTTTTAACTTTGTTCCTTAATGTATTCCTAAGAGATCTGTCCTCTTCTTTTTGGCTATAGTTACACAAAAGACAAAGGCTGGAATGGGTAATATTGTTCTTCTGGAGAGACATATTATTCATATAATATGTTCTTACTCAAATACTTCTGTATTTCTTCTAGACACAGATCAGTCACAATGTGTCAATTCATCATTATCAGTAGGAGCAAATGTTTCCACATGGATATGAACTTCCAATGTGTACTATATTAAATCTGGTATTTGGCAGAAGGACTTAATGACTTACGCATAAAAAAGTGCGGTAGTGTGTGTTTTTAAGAAATTTTAAGACAATTTGGTATTAAAGGGAGGAGATTTTTATGCCTACCTGGGCAATCTGTGTCCTTTGTGTGAGGGGAATGGAAGTTTGCTGATATGATCTTGGTTACGAAGGGGCCGTTTCAGCTCTGGCAGGAATTGCGTGTGCGGTCTTGTCACCCAGGCACATGATGGAGCTTCCCTGCTCTGTGGAAGGCTTGAGTTTGATTTTGTGGCACTGAGGGTAGAGGGATGTGTAACCTCTTAAGAGGGAGGGTGGTTTGTTTATGGTTTTGAAGGTGACCTTAGAGAATTGGTATCTTTCATAGTTCCCACAATACAAGAAATAAGCGATAATAGCATTTAAATCGAGGAATAGTGGTGTAAAGTAAGTACTATCAGTACTATGCTTTCCTGGTTTTCTTTTTGTTTTGTTTTGTTATTTTCTTTTAATTTCTTTGTTTGTTTTTGTTTTTTCCTCTCCAGTACGTACAAGTATGTACTTATCCCAGTAAATTAAGCCACCGTGCCTTCAACTCTAAAACAGCACAAAGTGCTACTGTAGTTTTCAAGGTTGGACTTTCACTGTAAAAGATGTCATATCAAGCTAATGTCAGAGGAGAACATGTATGTTTTGTATTACTTCTGTCTCAAAATACTTGGTCTTCCTTGTAATGTCAAAGCATAGTTACCACTTTTAGCGTTAAAAAATCGTGGTTTTTTTCCTGGCTGTTTGTTTACAGAGCTCGTAATACACGTTTTGGAGGTGTGTATACTGCAGTATATCCTGTATGAGAATAGAAAAAGATGAGCAAAATTGTGCAGGGCTGTGTGTGTGTTAGGGATTTCCTGCTTGTATTGAAGTATATTTGATTTAGGTCAGTTTTGGGAAAACATTCCTGATTTTTTAAATGCTAAGAAACAAGGGGAAGTGATCGAAATAAAAATTAGTTTAAAAAGAATGTTCATAAGTCATGAAATCTTTTGTTGCAGAGAAAAGCAAAGTTTGTTTAAATTAAGTGTGCTCTTCAGTTCTGGGTCTGATTGCTGCCTCAGTGTCATAATTTAGTTGGGATTGTGGTCTGTGCAGTTGTTAATTAATGCATGGATAGATTTGAATGAAATCTGTTGTGGTTAAACATTTCGAAAGGTGAAAATTAGTGTCTAACTTTAGAAGGTGGTGACATCAAGTGCTTTTGGGTTTTTTTCTTTGCAGGTTGTCTTGGAGTGGAGTAGAGACCAGTATCATGTTATGTTTGATTCATACAGAGACAACGTGGCAGGCAAATCATTTCAGAATCGGTGAGCTTTACCTACACTTGACACTATTGCACATTTTACTTTCTAATTAAACGTTTAAATAAAATACCTTAGTTGAATTAACATACTGTTGAGTAGGACCTTATTGTATGGGCTCTAAATCTGCAGCAAATTTTAAACTTACTGAGTGCTTAGTTAGTGCATAATCTCCCAGTTTGGAAGATTGGCTTTTGAAAGCTGTAGTCATATAATAAATTTATGTTTTAAATGTGTTTAATTCATCCAGTCTCTAATGAAACATCAAAATAGTGACAATGCTAACAATGAAGGGACACCATGACATGTTTTCCAAGTTAAGATAGGAAAACATAAGTACTGTTCCTATATGTTTAACATTTCAATTTTCAGTGTTTTGAGAAGTTATTTTTAAATTACCTTATGTTTTCTGTGATGTCTTATGAGAATCATTATTTAGCAGAGAAGTCACAAAGCTAGTAAGAAGCTTTTAAAAGCTGAGTGCATGGGAAGATCTCTCACAGCAAGTTGGAAACCACGTCATATGGGTCATTTATTTCAGTTGTGTTAACTGCTATATGGCTTCCTGTGGTTTTGTCATTCATGTCTAAATAGCCATGGGGTCTGTTGCTCAGGGAGTAAGTGGACTGTGAGTTGGTAGGTGGAAGAAAGCCACTAAGCAGGTATCATCTGACTCTTAATATTGATACACTTGACTGGGATAAAAACTAACCCTGAAAGCAGAAGCTTTAATCTGCCTTGAGGTTTGTTGCATCATGGAACAGTAGAAATGATCAGATCAATTTGTCACGCTTTAGTTGGTGTGAGATAACTCTGGAAAATACATTGCATAGTGTTGGTGAATACGAGGAACTTTTACAGTTTCTTCTACTCTTCTCCCCCATTTTCCAGTGGATGACATATAAAAGCAGAGTGATGCAGCTCATGTGGATGAATAGCTTAGTGTTTACATGTTTTAGCTGTACTGAAGTGAAACAAGGCAGTTTGGTCCTGTCACTACTAAAATGCCTGACTTATCACTAAGTAACCAGAGGGTTTTTATAAAACCATTGATTTCTTCCAAAACAAAATCACAAATCTTACTGTTGTGGTGTAGATATAGTCAGTTCCCATTTCTGCAGTGTTTCCTTACTTCATTTGGTTGTGCAAAGCACTCCTTTGCTAGTGTTCGTTTCTGTGGATTGTGAGCAAAACATCCAGTGCCTGGTGAGGAGCTATTGGCTGCCTGAGCAAAAGCTTAAGGTTTTCATGATGGGTACTTAAATTATTCCAGTCCACCCATATGCCTTTAACAATCTTATGTCAGGAGTAACAGGGAAGTTTGCTGTGATATTTGTGTGCAGCTACCAACTTCCTCTAAAAATTCATACCAACAAGAAGTCTTTGTAGAGGCATACTTTTAGGCATTTGTTAACTTTTAGACATCCCTTGTTAGGGATTCAATTAATTTTCATTATCAAACTTCCCAAATGCACTAATGGACCCTGTCTTGCAGCAGGCACTTGTATCAGTGGTGGTTTGGTGGAGTTTTTAGGCTGGTGTCAATGCAACATATAGAGTTACACATAAACTGAGGACTTCCAGATTGAATCTAGCTTGTCCAGTGATTTTAGTAAGTTCCTATTTTAGTGCTAGAGAAAAATATTCAGAATTGGAGAACAGGAGGCTTGTTGGTTACAAAATTAAGCAGGTGTACTGCTTTGTGGAAAGTGAAAGCTGCATGGCCTTTGGGAAATATTAGTGGGCCTTCAACTGAATTTGAGTTGTGTTGTGCTCTAGGAGCTTTGCAGATAAAATTCTCTGTTCTTTCCATGGAAATTGTAAACATCTATGGAGAAAACCTCACTGTGAATTGTAGACAAATTTGTGTGTGTGGGCAAGCTCCTTATGATGATGAACTCAAAAAGCTCATCACACAGAAACAATGACATCATTAGTGACATCTTTTGAGCATTGTTCTCTGCCAGACCAAGGCAGACTTCTGGTGTTGCTTTGGAGTTGAGCAATTGCTTTTGGTTGTTTTTCCTTCCTGTTGCAAACCCTTGGCATCCCAGCTGTGGCACGTTTCAGGTAGCCACATCAGCTGCTGTACTTGCTTCTTATATTGCTTAGGCTCTAACACAGCTTGAGAGAGTGCACTAGAAATTCCAGGGCTTTTTACCAAGGCACTTTATCCAAACTCATTTTTGAAGACTGTTTTGATATGAACATAGAAAGGAAGAAAACGAAACTAAATAATGGAGTTCCATACGTGAGTGTTACATGAGGACTGCATTTTATTACTCTACTTGCAAATGGTATAGTAAGTATAGTTTACTTACTGTAAAGTGTAACTTTGCTATTCCAGAATGTCCTGTTTAAAACTCCAAACAATGTATGGAAAGATGTGAAGGAATAATCCCATCTTTTAAAATGTGCTGACTGATTTCAGGATGGTGCAGCAAGTAAGAGCTGTCAGTGGTTGGCCAGCCATTAACTGTTGAGCTGGGTGAGGCTGGAGAGAGGAAAAGATGTACAAATCAGGGAGCAGGAATAGCAGTGGAACAGCTGAGTTACTGTTAGTGCGTAATTACAGAGCTGGAACAGGCAGAAGGGCTGGGAGGTTTACTATGAGCAGCTTAGACTTCTATTGTTCATAAAGAGGCTCAGCAACATTGGAGATCACCATATGGTATCTTGGGAGAGATCCAAAATCAGCTATACTCCTTCAGCAACACTGGATGTTGAGACAAAAGTTTGTCTTCTACTTGCAGTCTCAGCTGTGATGATGGTTCTCTTATGTAAACACACCACGGGTATGGGAAGTTCCTGCCAGCAAGTATTCCCCTGCCCTGTCTGGGGGCTGGTGGCTCTGGTTTTGTCTTCAAGCAGGATCCTATGGATGTTTTTAGATTTGCAAGTAAAAATGGATACATTTTGTAAAGAGAAAAATGTAAAAACCTCGATTAATTGTTTGGGAGTCCCCAAGGAATTTTCTGAAGATTTTCTGTAGAAAGGTGTTTAGATAATTCCCACTTGGAATCAAATGGCAGCTTCGAGTCACATCTCCTGGTGGACCAGAAGCTAGTCACATCAAAGAGGGGAAATAGCTGATTAGAACAGTGGCTGTATTTAGTAAATTAACTCAGGTCATCTTGGGCTTAACCAGATGAAGACCAAGCGTGTAAATCCATATGAAGGAAACACAGCTACAGAATTTGAGAGAGTTTTTGAGCTTCCCTGAACTTCAGCAATCTGCAAAAGACTCTGAATGTTAAAATAGTGTTTGAGAACAATACTACTGAAGTGTAGTTCCTTTTCATTTAAACCATTTTACAGCAAAATTCCAATACGTGCCTCTGAAAATATAAACTCTCAGTGTACTTTAGGAAGCCGTGAAACCATCCAGAAAGCTTTGGCCAAGTCCAGAAAGGTAGAGTTTCAAAAGAGTTGCTTGGCTTAATTGGAAATCACAAATTGACTTGGGATACCTGGTTTTTATGATCATGTTTGATAAACATTACTTTCCGAAACAGTGTGTGCTGAAGGTACATCAAGAGAATTTATTTAGTATTTGGATAAATTTTAAGCAATTAGACTAGTGGTTCTGCAAATCATTCACCTGTGGGTTTTTTTACTGGTCTGTCTCTATTGCCACTGGTAATGAAGAATGAGCCCACCATGCCAGGGTTGATTGAATTGACATGCCTGCACCTGACCAAAAATGCTTTTCCTCTGGAATTTATTAGCTTTTGGCTGTATGTGGCGTGGTGTAGGAAATTACATAGGTATATGTGCTACTGCATACAGACACACATTTAGGAAATGGTAAAATGGAGATGGGCTCCACAGAAGTCAGAATTGCCTCACACTATAGAAAGAGTCGGAGTTCCTTTGGACATGGTATGTTCTTCAGTGAAGCCTGGGTGAATAAGCTCTGCACTTTGCCCAGAGGGCTGAAGGTTGGGCATTTCTGAAATCCGCTGACTTGAGTCAGGTGCTTCCACCTAAAACACTCCTTTCCGAGCTGTATCATTCCAGGGACTGTCAAACTAGTAATTTAACTGATCACAACAAATGTAGAAAAGCTGGAAGAGCTCCTGACATTGAATTTCTACTCCTCTGGAGGACGTTTTACTTCAAAACATGCCTTGTAAATGAACCAGAAGTTAGTTATCGCTAGAAAAAAAGGTGAAATAATTAAGTAGAAGAGTAATTGTATTCAGTAAAGTGACTTTTTTTTTCATAGAAGAGTAGCTTTCTGCAGATGTGAGAGACTTTCTGGATGATGCTGCTGGGGAAGGCAGCACTGCTGCTGAGATGTTCAAATTGTCTCAGAATGCCCCACCATTATCCTGTGAGTGTTGCAGCTCAGTTAGGAACAGTGGTGAATTGAGTATGAAGTGTTCCTGCCCATTGTGCTGTGACAAGCTACTGGCTGACCTTTTACCAAATTTTGTGCTTCAGTTGTTGAGTCTGAGCCAGTAGAAAACAAAGCTGGGTGCAAGCTCTCTGCATGGCATGCTCTGCAAGGGCAGGTGGACAAAATACCTGCTGGTAAACTCTGCTTCTCTTTGAATGCTTTTGGAAGGATGCAGTGGGTGGAGAGAGAACATCTTTGAACCTCTCTAATGCTGAGATGCATGGAGTCACAGGATGATGTTTTCCAATGTTTTCTAGGCCATCTACTGTTTAGGAAGGTATTAAATAGCTCGACACTGGAACTCCTGAAAATATTAATAGTTGAGGTATCCTCCTGCTATATGGGACTCAGATTCAGTTGTGGCAGTAGCGTGGAGTACCTGCTGACACAAAGCTGTGGGCCTTGGAGAGGAGATTATGGTTAAAAAAAATAGGAAAAAGCCCTTCTTTCTGCCTTGTGCATGCTAGGAAATCTGTAACTCTCCAGAAACAGCTCCCAGATATGCAATTATCAAGAATTAATTTGTCTACCATGTCTAGAGTCTGAATTCATGTACCCAAATTAGACTGTTGTTTTATGGAATGCCCTGTTTATGTAATCTGAGAGACATTCCTAGGATAGAGACCTGGTCCTGCTGAGATTGTACTGGCTCTGTGAAATTAAATAACAGTAAGTATGGTTTAAGTTATGCTTCATGCTGTCCTGTCTGAAGTAGTTGGTGAATTAAGAATGTGCTCAGGTCTTGGTACTGACTTGAAAAATATTTGATGGATTTGAAGGAAGTGGGCCATGAGTTTGAGTCAGTGAAATTTAGAGCATAAAGTTAGGATTTCCTTTAATTACTGAACAGTTAAAACCACTTTGTGTCTTTTTGGTTGATGTCTGTGCTGCTTTGTAAAAGGCTTGTGTATAATTATGACATGATATATATAGCTAAAGAGAGTCTTTCTACTTTGTCTTGTTTGCAGCCCAGACACCAAGTATTTCTGTTGTTAGACAGAAATTGCTATTGTAGGATGCCATGAACACTTGTAATGTAATATTAAACAGATCACGTAGCTTTCCTTTGAATTATGTAGGCTTTGTTTACCCATGCCAATTGATGTGGTGTACACCTGGGTGAACGGCACAGATGTGGAACTGATCAAAGAATTGCAACAGGTCAGGGAACAGATGGAGGAAGAACAGAAAATAATGAGGTAATAATCTTAGGTATTTTTTCCCTGTAACTGACAGCAGCAATCTAATGCTGTACTAGTTTTCTTCACTGTTATTTTTTCCCATGTTACTCAACATGAAAATTAAAAGCACATTTTCTCACTTCTTCATTTGATTATTCCCAAAACCTTGTTTCAGTTCTACTTTTAGAACTGTCAAGTACTGTCTAATTAGAAAATTGTTTAAGATAAGCATAATTATTAAGGTTGTTCTGTCATGAATTTGTAAAATGCCACGTGGAAAACTGTGCATTATGTATGTCATTTTGTATTGATTTCTATAACAGTTTGTAAATAATAATAATAATAAAACTAAGCCTCAAATAGATAACCTCTCTTCATCGCTTTTTTCTTTTCTCATCCCTCTGGTATTTCTTTTTGTAATAGGCTTTATAAAATCTTAAGCATGTTTCTTAAGTTCTTGTTTTTAGATTAGTGAGATTCAGTCTCACAAATACTGAAACTGAGAAATGGCAAAGTAATTTATGCATATTATAAAGGTATGGCTTGGCCTTTATCTAAGGAAGCGAAGACATGTATTGCTGCATTTTTTGTTGTAGATTGTGCTATAGAGTTCTGCAAAATTACTTAGCCTTCAAACACAGGCTACTACAGATACCTTGGATTATGTCTTGTAACCATTGATTTAGTTTCTGATAAACAACTCCGCTCACATGATCTGTTTTTCCAGTAAATATGCTAAATGGCAGCACAAGTCTGTATTTTAAGGGTTATAATAATTTAGTTGAGAATAATGAGAAGGACAAGTTAGTGGATGGATCTCATTTTTGGCATGCTATGTCTTGCAGTTTAGGTGACAGTATGTCACCTAAAGGGAAATTCTTGATCTTTTCTTTGTTACCTGAACACTGGAAATATTAGAACTCTAAATTCATTGACCTTAAACATAGACAGTCTCTGCTCTGAAAAGCTTTCAAATTAATGCTAATATTTTCCTAGCATATAGCTAATATTAGCGAGTTCAGCTTTGTCATCACTCATGCTGTGATTCCTAAATCAGGAAGGGAAAAACACGTTTTTTTCCATAACACTGATTTGGAAAGTTGAGATTAAGCTTATGAATAAGACTGATGTCTATACCATGTTTGCTATCTACAAGGACCCCTGGTTCCCTCCCCTGTAGATGATTTTTTTCATGTCCTTTGAAATCAGTGAGCACTGTTATAAAAAGAGCTGTTTCACAGACCTTACCTGAATATTTGTTAGGCAAAACAGTCAAGTCAACCTAGTTTCAGGTCACTTCATCCTGGTTTTTCACATCAACATTGCTTTTATTAGGTAACCTAATAATAACCCCATAAATTCATGGTAGCAGAAAGAGACCTGCTGCCACAATTCTCAGCACAGCCATGAATCTTTAGGCTCCATACTGCACATGATCAGTGAAGGGCACGTGTCAGTCTGTGCTTGCCTTGGCAAGGCCAATGGCAAGGCCTTGGCAGCTTTTTATCTGTTATTGGTGCTTTGACAATATGTCCCTGACTCAATTAACAATTTGAAATTAAACTCAATTCCTTACTGTCAATTCAGTGTTATTTCATATCCTTGTTTTAACTTTGTAATAGGGAAATCCTTGGAAAGAATGCAACAGAACCAACAAAGAAGAGGTGAGTTTTGGGGATTTTTGGGCGTAAATTGGAATAAATAGTACTCTACTCATTGTTAGCTGAAAGCATATGCTGGTTGGGGGGTGGTTTGGTTTTCTGTAGCCTATGCAGGCGTTCCTATGTCACTTCAAGAGCTGACAGCATGATAAGATATGTGCTCAATAAAAGTAATATTATTGTGGCATATATGAATGAGCTTCTTATTACAGTTTCTGGAGTTTGGAATGCATATCCCTGTCACTGTTCAGGGTTAGCTTCTGTTCCAGGTATGAAAAATTTTTCATGCCTTTGAATCATAAAACTCCAGGTACATATGCATTAAAAATTAATGTTGGTTTCATGTGCCATTTGTATATATGGCACTGCAAGTAATTGTCTGTAGAGGGTCCATGTCTCTTGTGGTTCTGCTGCCAGGAAGCAGCAGGACCAGGTCTGTCGCAGTCATTTGGCTTGGTCCTTTCGTTATTTAGAGATTTTTATAAGGTCTCTTCTGTGGGCAGACTTGGAAATCTTGGAAACTTTTGAAAAAACAGATATGGGAATGAACTAAACACTACCAGTCAGATATTTGCCTTCTACAGGAAAATAAACGTGCTCTTCAATAATTTCCCCTTGCCACAGCAAATGTTACAAATAACTAAACAGATTGTGCAAAAACTTTCCCCATTGCATCCAAGATCGATTTTTATCTTAAATTTTCTAGTGGTGTTAAATATGCCTTTGGTATTTTGCTGTAGTGAGAAGCAGCTGGAGTGTTTGCTGACACACTGCATCAAAGTGCCCATGCTTGTCCTGGACCCTGCGCTGCCTGCCAACGTCACGCTGAAAGACCTGCCGTCCATTCATCCTGCTTTGCAAGCTGCTAACAATATGTTCTTTGTAGCAAAACCAAAAAATCCTTCCACCAATGTGACTGTAATTGTTTTTGATAGCCCTAAGGACGGTAAGAAGCTCTTTGTCAGATTCCATCCAGTTTTGTAGAGCAAGTTTTGTAAGCTGCTGTGAATTAGTTTAGGGGTTGGGTTTTTTTTTTACCTCCAGTACGACTTCAATGCTGATTTTTTGTTTGCAGGTCATTCAGTGTCTCTCTTGCCCTCAGACTGTTTCTCTAAATGATGACATTAATGATACTGTTTGCTTAGCTCCCAGACAACTGATTACAGATGATTAGAGTGCTGTGCTTTAAAAAGCTATTGCAAAACAGGTTTGATATCTGAATATCTGTGTTGCTCTGATAATCTCAAGAGGTTGGGAGGAAGACGGAGGAAGATTAGTTTTAGAAATCCTCTTTTAATTGCTGTGAAGTCTAGTTTGAATAACATGCTGTAAGTTCTGCCCTTGTTCAAAGGATTGGCAACTGTAAAACAAAATTATTCATGTGTTTAACATCTTAGGTCTTAGAACAGGTATGAGTTTCATATTTTGTTTAATATGGAGTGCCTGACCACTAGTCCAACCACTGTTCTTTATTTTACCACCAAGAACTATTTACTATTTATAAAGACAACTTTTGACACTATAAATACTCGAATATCTTTAATTTGCAGAAGTATTTCTTGGTTACTACAATACAGAAAAGAATTGACTTTAAACTGCAAGAAGTTTTTGATTTGCAATTTTATGTATTCTAGTTGAAGCTGCCCATTCTGGAATATTAAAAGACAACAGCAAACAGATAGTATGGAGGGGTTACTTGGTATGTACTTTGAAAATCTGTTGATTAGCTTTTGTATGTGTTAAACGTTCTGTACATTTTTAGAAAATTTCTGTGTTATTCTCTTTCCATAACTCACATGAAGTAAGGAGTGAAAGCTTTCAGAGCAACCCTTATTGTTATGTGAATTTTTCTGCCTTTACAATGGTCTTTATAACCTGTTTTCTTGTTTTTAGACTACAGACAAAGAAGTTCCAGGTCTGGTATTAATGCAAGACTTAGCCATTCTTAGTGGATTTCCAGCTACATTCAAAGAAACAAACCAGCTACGAACAAAACTGCCAGAGAGCCTGGCCTCTAAAGTAAAACTGGTAAGGCTCTGGAGAAAAGAGTGCCTTAGTTGTGCTGGTCTTTTGGAATGGCTCAGGTATGGAATCTCACCCACCTAGGAGACTTAGGCTGTTTCTGAGAGTAAGCTGGGATTTTCTGTGTGATTCTTCCCTGAGTAGTGAAGAGTAGCAAATAGTGGCTCAAAGAGTTGCCTGTGAAAGACCAATTGTCCATTCTGTGACTGCAAGTTCTTAGGCATTACATTTTGCTAGCCTGCAGCTGATTAAAAGGCAGCCTTATCAGTTTCTCTCAGCCATTTGCTGGAGGCTATTTTCTTGCTGTAGAATTCTAGATCACTGGCTTGTTTAATGTGACGGAATTTTGTTTATGTAGCTTCTTAGCTTTTTCTTCCCTCTTAGCTCTCTTAACAGTAACAGCACTGAATGCTGTGTTTCTCTTTGCCACATGCTCTGTAGGGTCTTAAGCAAGTTGCACTTCAGCTGGCTCAGCTGCAAGGCAGCAGAAAACAACTTGTGTGACTGCCACTTAGTGCCTTCTGTTCTCCCCTGCTGTTTGGACACCTGTTAAAGTTACAGTCAGGTTTAATGGGTAGGTGAAAGTTTAAAAAGTTTGTTAAAAGCACTGGCTTTTGTACTGGAGAGAGATGTAATTCATGGGGTGAAAAGGGTTGAGGCCAAGGAATCTATGAAAGAAGAGTTAGCAGAGATAGTGGGGTGGCAATCCATAGGTAATTCGTTTCCATTAGTCTGATGTACACCTGTAATATGGACTAATTCACTTTGTGGCTTGTTCTTGCTGCTCAAGTGAACATGAGGTCCTTTCCCCTTTTCTGTCATTTTTTTTCTTTTGGTAGGCTGGGCTAACAACTCATGTACTCTGTTGCAGAAATTATCTTGTGTAATTCCTTTCATAGGCTGGTCACACTCTAACATAATGCAATCTGAAATTCTTCCTTCTTGTCTCAACTTGTGTTAGCTGACTTGGAGCCTTGCTAAAGGCAGAAACCTTGCAAAGGAAACACGTTTGTACCTCTCTTCCTATGTGCCCTAAAACAGATTAATAGAGAGAGTTAAGCATTTATTTAAGCTTAAATAGGTATTTTCTTTTGCCTTTGCATCTCTAGTGTCACAGCAGTTAAATAACAGTGGATATTCATATGGTTCCTTGCTGTCCAGATGAACATAAAGGCTGCATCTCTGGGGTGTCTTAGATATGTTTCCCATCTCCTTGTGTGTCTTTATGGAAGTGACATCCTGTGCCTATTATCTTTCTATATGATTTTTCCTTACGCTGTCTTTGTTGTGGTTTTTAATTTGTCATTGGTCATGTGTCATCTATTTGTGCTGATTCCCTTTTCCTTGGTGTGTTATCTGTGTGTAAACATTGCCACTGTGATTGTTCCTAAGATCTCCTCTTCTGCAATTTGGTTAGGCAGATCTATATCTGTATAAACACAATTTCTTTCTCAGGTATCCACAATATTCTCTGGTTTTCTTTCCAGTCATCTTTGCTGTCTGTGTTTCTTTTCCTGGTGGTGGATGCTTTAGAGCAATTAAATTGGGATTATTATACCCTGTGTGGCCATAGCAGTGAATTCTTTCCCAACCAATCCTGTATTCTTGATAGCAGCAATTCATGTATGTTATGAAGAAACTTAAGTGTGTGAGTGTAAGAAATGTTTTATTTTATGCATAAAGGCTTTTACATCAAGTGTGGATGTGGTTATTTCTATAGAAGCCTTTGGTAGGTTCTAAGCTGAGAGTCAGTTCTTCTTTCAGCGGATATGGTAGGTGGGCAGTAATGGTAAACAAAGCCAATTGTGATTTTTCTTCTTACCAAAGGGAGATGCTAGCTTACTGCTACAGTTAAGTAGAAAAAGGGTTGATTATTTACAGTCTCCACTGACATTTGCAGCAATTCCTCTCTTATTATCATTTCTGGAATCTCTGAAGTGGTGTGAGATGCTTGGGGAGGAAGAAAGTTGCTCCTGAGCTTGAACTAGACTTAGGTCTCATAGACTCCCCCTGATGCTTAATGGGTTTCTGTGTGCTTTAAGTGGCTGTTTCATCCTTCAACAGTACAAGTAAAGAAATAATAATAAAAATTTTGAACAGTTCTGATGTTAGAAGGGAAGAAAGGTGAGAAAGGGAGGCGTGTAGCTACTGCTGCATTTGTGTTGTATGTTGATAATGCTGTTTTGTTTGGGTTGCCTGAGTTTGGCTGAAATAAATTCTAAATCCAGGGAAGACCAAAAATTGTTCATCTAGACCAGACAGTTTTTCTAAAAATCTAAATCTCTGAGCAAAGCAGCTCAACTAGAGGTGATTAAAATGTGGATATTCATTATATAATGGATCTATTTTCAAGGTGAATTATATCTGTTAGAGTCGACTGATTTTCTGTACTTATGGCCTGCACTGTAATGTAATGATATGGAAGTTTATTTCAAGATGAAAGTGGAGCAGCAGTGTCTCCTGGTCACGTTGTTGTAGGTCGTGTGTTATGACAGATGAAGTTGAAAGTGATGTTTGACAGCTTTCTATTGTCCATGTATTCTTAACTGAGTGTTAAGAAGCCACTAGATGGAGGTGTTACTCTGGTTGTGCAGCTGATGGCTGCTGAGCTGTTTCTTTAAGAGTTCCAAAGACTTCACCTGGGAACTGTATGTGAAGAAAACTGAATATTTCATTTTCACTTCCCCCCTGGCCCCCACCTTAACTACATTTCTAAAGGAGACTATTATTCAGCCTAAAGAGATGCTTGTAACTTAAAAACTGCATTTGTTTAAGAACTTGATTTGTTTGATTTTGAGTTTTTTGAGACTGTCATGCTAACAGTTTTTCAATGAAATTGTACACAGTAGCAAAAATTTTTGGAGAAAGTTGATTTTTCCTTCAAGATTTAATATCCTGATCGCTTCAAGGACAACTAAGAGCTTGTTGATCTCCCTCCTTGCAAAATATCATCTCCTTTAATCCACATGCACGCACACATACATAATATAGACAAGTTGTGTTAGAAACTTAGGGATGTCTTAATGACCTTGTCTTACTAATGGAAGTAAATCCACATGGGAAACTGCAGGCACAGTGATGTTGGGTGTTTGCTGTCCTCTCTGGAGGATGTGGGGTCTGGCATTCTTACTGCTGCTCATCAGTGTTTCTGGAGCAAACAGGTGGCTCCAGGAAAAGGTGTTATGATCACACAGATGGAGCAAGTAAGCTTTGTAGAAAAAAACCCTAAGTCATTGCATTAGTTTTGACTCAGAAATGACCCTCCTACTATGTCATCTTATAAAGGGCATTTGAGACATTTGTAAAGACAACAGTGTTTTATATTTGTAAAGCTTTTTGTAACTCTTCAGCATATGCTTCCTTTCCCTTGCTATGTAGGCATATGAGTTTTCCCAATATCCACACTGGAGTGGGAAAAGGGGAGCTTCTTATTTCCTTAATAATCAGCTTTGGTCATTTAGAAGATAAGGTATAATAATTTAAGGGCTGGTTAGGAATCTAAGTCCCATCTCAGGAAAAAAAATGCTCTTGAGGCCCCTTACCTTGAGAAAGTGGAAGTGAAGGTATTTATTTCTGCATGGGGTGTCTGAGTTCATCTGGCTCCTAGTCTAGTAAGGTAGAAGTGAAACGTGCTGGCTCCATGCTGGAGAACCTGCATTTCAAGTTCCCTGGTGGAGATAATGCAGTTTTCCTGTCTTGCTTTCAAGTGTGTGATGAAAATGTGTCCCAGTGGTGGTCTGGGTGTGGCCTGCAAGGTGTGTTCTCAGCCCACCTGCGTTAGCAGAGGCTCACCTGGTCACACTGACTCTGCATCTACCTTCTTGTTCTCCTGTTCTGTTTTGACAATACCTTTGGATCTGCTGACCTGTTTTGGCAGGATGAATATGTTCTCTGGAAAGTAATATTTTAAGGGAATGGGTGATGGCATCCATTCCTACAGAAAGAAAGTTGATACTTGTGAGACATTAAAAAATCTGCCAGCAGACAATTCCATTTTGAATGTACCAGCAACAAAAATGCTTGGAGCAGAGCTTGAAATTTATTAGAATCTAGTTAGTTATTTCACCAGATAACTTCACTGAAGTCTAACTTTATTGATAGCCTGCTTAGGAGAAGACTGTTTTCTTCAAAAAGTATTACTGGAAAAAACCCCACTTTGATGTAATAAAAATTACCTATTTGGTGCAGGGCTTAGCTGAACTCTGATGCTGAGAAATGGAACATGTTTTTCTGCTGCTTCCTGTATGTGCTTGGAATATTACAAATTTAGAAACTACAGAATATATGCTGTAGTGGGGGATAAGTGTAATAAATCTAATTAGGAGTTTGTAGTACAGGTACTTATTTTGCTGAGTTTGGGAGCAAGTTAAAGAGAAACTAAATGTTCTTACATGCTTTCAAAGCTCTAAGATGGTAATATTTTTGGTTTGTTGTATGTATGATTTACAAGACAGATTCTAAGAGACTGTGTGACACTGTTGTATTGCTAAATAAAGCGCATACCCAGTGCTGGCAGCTTTGCAATCTGCAGCATTTCAATGCTGGTATTTTTGGAGGTTGCTGCCTGCAGTCCGTAACTATACCTCAGCCATTTAGCTACTGAAGCCATCCTTTCCACCCATAAGTTCAGATGATTCCCTGGAAGGTCTGAGATTTATCAGATTTTTCTAATGACAGGCCTCATAAGTCAGATTGAAAGATCTCAAATAGCATATGAGTCAAAGCATCAACAGCTTTAAAATGTCACAAGTGGAACAGCTGGTCTTGCTAAGGGAAGGGCTGCTAACTCTGGGACAAATGTTGTTTTAAAATGAGCATAAAGGGTCAGATTCAATGAAAAATAAAGAAATAAAACCATTTAGATTTATGAAGGGAAGTGTGATGTTTTTGCTTTTTTTGAACATGAGTATTCAAATTTGATAGCTTCTGAATTGCATTTACACTGAAAATTTGGTAGACGTGGTTGTCTTAAGTTGCCTGAAGGAACAAAAATTAAGCATAGCATCAAATAAATAATAATGATTAACTGTGTTTATTCTTAATTAGACTGTTGAATGCATGCACTTGGAAAATCAAAGTGCAGTCCTGCTTTTAGCTTGATTGGGTCTGCTCATCCTACTTCTTATGGTAAACACAGCATTTGTTGGGTTATGCCATATTCCTAGGGAGCTGCTTTGATGCCCTGTGATCTGTAAACTGTACTCGCTGTTAGGGTGTGTAGTGCAAGCCCCTGATCCTGTGCATTATGAAATCTGATATACAGACTTACTGGTGGCAAGAGATAAAAACAGCAAACAGATCAAACAGTCCACAACTAAGAAATGACCTTAACAGCATATTGGCAACCAGCACTAAGGACTTGGAGACCCACATGGATTAGCTCTGGAGCCCTTTGTGTCTCAGGTTTCAGAGCTGTAGGTTGAACTAACTGTAAACCATTCTGAACATTTCACGCTTCTGACAGTGACGATACATCAGTGCCCCAATTTTCTGGGAAGATCATTCCTGGTTTAAGATGGGAACAAAAAGGACAATTCTTTCAGTCATATAATAAAGTGTTAATAAAACATGGATTTGTTATTGGAGTGACAGAGAATGGATGGGGACTTAGTGTTCATTTACTCCCCAAATATTTAAAACATGAAAAGGTTTACCATTGCTGGATCATTGTGTAAAGAGACATTTACTTTGCAAAGTAAATATATCTTTAATCTTTATATCTTTAAATGTTTTTAGTTTGCATTTTACTACCTTTTTTCATGTTTTTACAAAATCGTAGCTCTTTAAAAACAATGCTTACCAGTCATTCTTATAAGTAACTCTAGTAAAAAAAATTACAACAAAAAGACTGAAAGAGTGAAGAGTGCTTCTGGAGTTGTTTTCTGTGCTTGTATAGTTGCAGCTCTATTCAGAAGCCAGCGTGGCTCTCTTGCAACTGAATAACCCCAAGGGTTTCCAAGAACTGAGCAAGCAAGCAAAGAAGAACATGACTATAGATGGTAAAGAATTGACCCTTAATCCTGCTTATTTACTGTGGGACCTCAGCTCTTTCAGTCAGGTGGGTAAATCCTCTTACAGCAGGTAAATGTTACATTTCAAAACTGCAAATAGAGGCTAACTCGTCAGTGATAAGGAAGATGGGATTTTTTCCAGAAGCTTGGAAATATTAAGAATCAAGTATTTATTAGGTTGTAAGAAAACGTCACAAGAACACTGTCCAGTTCTCAAATCAATGGGAAAGGATTAAACAGTGTGATATTTAATTTAAATTTTCATGTTCTCTACTAAGTGAAAAACATTTCCCTCAGTCCTGAAAGGCTTAACTGATCCTGACTGGCAGATAAGCAGGCTTCTTGTGTGGGGAGATAGAGGGTTTTTTTAACAAACATGATTATCTCATTTCCAGTATATTTCTGAAACATTTTTTGCTTTGCAGCATCATTTATACTGAGCAAATGCTAATTGCTTCTCTTTCAAAGATGTTGAAGTCCTGAAATGCAGATATCTGTAAGGAAAGGAGGTTTACTTTAAATGCTTTTGGTACAATGAAGAATGTTGGGTTTAAGAACAGGAAATTAAATAACAAGGTGTCTGTTTCAAGATAAGATATTCTGTAATCTTGGGGTTTTTCCTCCTGCTGGAATTTAATTTAGAGGTAAATGTCAAGTGACATGGTTAGTGTGCCCACTCCTGAAAAGCTTGCAATCTCTCTTTGTATCCTGTGACCTGGACTTTTGGGGAAATCTTCCTAGTTAATACTAATCCTGAGCTCAAATTTTACATTTCCTCATGTTGAAATTACGCTTTGTTTTGTGAGTGGGCACCTAGCCAATGACTGCTGGTGTTGCTAAAATGTTTTCAGTTGTTACTCTTTTCATGACTCTTAAAGATGCATTACTGTACATACTAGAAAATGTATGTACAGTGTGTAGAATCTGCAGTGAAAATGGTAATTATTAAACATTCAAATATTTCCTAGAGTTTTCTGTTTCATTTGGGCTTTGGAAAAGTTCCTTTTAGGCAGCCTTACTTGGTTTTAGGAAAAGTCATTAGGTCCTCATGAATGGGAAAAGAAATGTATGTTTCAGTGTCCTATAACCTAAATTTGTTGCTTAACTGATGAGTTGCTAACAGAAACATTTTCTATTTGATAAAAATATATGGAAACATTTAGCTATTTGATAGTGAATATTAGGTTAAGTTCTATTCATTTTCTCCTGCTTAAATTCTTTAAAATAACAGAGCAGGGAATAATTAAAGAGCAGCTACATCATGACACTTCCAGCCTCTCTATATTAGGTGACATTTATATACAGCTTATGATGCAATGTGCTTGAAAGGCCCCAGCCTCTTCAAACTGGATTTCTGAAAGGTGATGTTACTGGCTTGAAATGCAAGAGGGGGTGTTTTTTCTGCTTCACTCTTCAAGAACTTCTTTCAGCGTGGTCAGCAGACATCCTAATGATATCAGGTGATCAGCCAGTGATGTCAGAACACTGTATTGTTCACCTTGATAATTTGGAAGAATATGATTCTTTCTAAGAATAATGGTTATTATCAATGTACTTTTTATTTTTGAATGTCTAATTCCTGAAGTGCTTATGCACCCATATATCAAAGCACACTGTCCTTACCTAGCTGGATCAGAACTTCAGCGTTCTATTTCAAATCTAAGGAAGGATTTTTTTCTTTTTGTAGTCCAAGCAGGATGAAGATGTTTCTGCCAGCCGCTTCGAGGACAACGAAGAGCTGCGGTACTCGTTGCGCTCAATAGAGAGACACGCCCCGTGGGTACGGCATATTTTCATCGTCACCAACGGGCAGATTCCTTCCTGGCTTAACCTGGATAATCCTCGGATAACTATAGTGACACATCAGGTAAAACTCAACAAAACTACCGCTGTTAAAGGGCCAGCAAAGATATCCTGTTTGATTTGAAATGCAGTTGTCCTCTTGCAGCAAAAGGCTGCGTTTATTTGCAAGAAGTGACCACCTCTTCCCTCTCTCACCCAGGGTTTTATCATGTATGTTTCTATATTTTGGCTAAACAGACAGCTGAATGTATTTCAAGCCTGTATTAAGTATACTCTTCCAAATATTAATGCTTCAGCTAGCATATACCCATGTCTAATTTTCTTATAGAGTCTATTTATAAAAACCTGGGGAGAAGAAAATGTAATCTGAATCTTTAAACAGTCTCTCAGAACCAGTAATAACCTAATAAGCTTGTGTTGAGACAGGATGGATTACAATTACTGGAACTAAGAAGATGGCTACAAAAAAAGTAGCTATGCATTCTAAAAATGTTATTTAAAAAGAGAAGATGAATCCTTCAAGCTTCCTGAATAAGTGAAACCAAATTCTCTAGTACCTTATTACAAACTGAGAAGTAATTTTGGTATCTGGACATGCCATAGGAATTCTGCACACCTGAAGTGCTAAAGAGATACTTTCTCAACTTCTGCTGCCTGCTGGTGAAGTTACTTGAAAAATTTGGAATAATCCTGACTTTCTGAATGCTGCAACAGGTTCAGTTTCCTAGAAATTTTGTGCAGCCTGAAATTCATGAGAATTATAAGTGTGTACTCTGAGCCTGGTCCAGTACTCACTGAAAAAGAAGTGTGTGAAAGTTTGTGACTTTGTGAGCAATCACGTGCAGTTTCTTAGTTAAACAGAAGAACTGAAAATGTTTTTTGTGGGAAAAAAGAGATATTCAAGTTTTTGTTGGGTTTTTTTTTTTGCTTTAATATCTTTTGTCTTTTGTATCTATCTATCCTCGTTCTTGCTAAGTTTTTTTTAGTAGATAAGTATGAAGTGTTTGTGCGTCTGACTGAAACAGTTTTTGGTTGTTGGGGATTTTCTTGTTTTAGGAAATATTTCAGAATGTGAGTCACTTGCCTACCTTCAGTTCACCAGCTATTGAAAGTCATATTCATCGCATCAGTGGCCTTTCTCAGAAGTTCATTTATCTCAATGATGATGTTATGTTTGGGAAGGATGTTTGGCCTGATGATTTTTACAGTCACTCTAAAGGTCAAAAGGTAAGCCATTATGAAGATATTTTAGCAGAAGTAGAACTTTTCTACTCTAATGATAAAAGCCAAAGGAATACTACTTTGAAATGGAGAGCACTAACTCTCCCTTGTATCTCTAAAGGTTCATTGTTCTTAACTAGAGAACTGTTGGCTAAGGTTGAGGGTGTGGAAGGCTCTTCTCTGTATTCATATATGTGCTGTGTTTGTAGGATTACTCTTTTTCATGTTCACTCCTACGTTTGGGCAGTTATAATGGTTCCTCTGTCAGGATTCACTTTAGTTTCAGTGTTATTTGCTAATTCTCTTACTTTCTGTTGGAGCACTGGTAAGACTGATGTGATGTTTGGCAGTTGCCAGTCTTCCTTGTAAATTCGTTTTGTTCTGTGGAAAATACTCAAAACAAACAAGAATCAACTTTTCTGTGGGAACACTGAGGTCAGATGACATTTGAACTGGCCTAATATTGAAGTTTACCATTAATTGCCTCTGTTCACACACCCATAGTATCTTTGCCCAATTGATATATATAATCATATATAAATATATATAATAATATATCAATATATATATACTATATATATAA
>WAAE01003529.1:0-15204 GCA_013400495.1 Nicator chloris | reverse complement strand
TAAATCTGACTCAAAGTGAATGAGATGGTTCTAAAAGTTTAATTCCCTGAACTCACTCAAGTGATATTTCTATGGAGATGAGGCACAATTGAAAGATTCTTTTATCAGCAGAGAGTCTAAATTGACTGTAAGAGGTTTTGGAATATCCTTGGGCAGAGGTCTCCAATCTACTTGATATTTTGGCACTGGCAGTAGCCCTGTCTTACAATCAAGCAATTTAGACTTTGCAGAATCTGGCATTCTGTGTCTCATTCATATTTTCAAAATCTTTGCCTCTGCTACCTGTCAACCCTGCACTGCTCTGTACTACTACATCTTTACTATGCAGATATACACACATTTCTCCTCTTTTTAAGATGTGATGATGAGTACATTTTCTGGTACTTGGGAAGGAAATAGAGGCATCAATAATACTGGTATAAACTTCATGCCATTCAAGTACAGTGACAAATAATAGAATTTGGAGATAGACAAAAAAGTAAAAACCTCCAATGGCATGTTACAGATTTTAAAAGGATAGAGAATAGTTCCTAAACTGTTGTCTTTGTTTAGGTCTTTTAACATTTATTTTTGATGTTATATAGACAAATCTTTTATTGTGATAAATATTCTCTTTTGATCTCTTTTGGTTTATGCCTTATAAATAAAATTCCATTAAGAGGAGCAACTGCATTTCTTCCATATGCAAAATTGCTCAAGACATTTCTGATCTCTCTGTGTTAAATGTTGCAGGATGAATGAAAGAGATGCAGAGGCAGATACAACTGTAGATTAACATAACCTAATGCTATGAGGTATTTGACTTAAAGCAGAGGCAGGGCCTGGATCCATCTCCCATGCCTCCCACTCTTTTTAAACTTCCTCTAGGCCCATCTAAATCCAGTATTGCATAAACATCCTCACATAACTTTGTCATGACTGTAGAATTACTAATCGACCACTCTGTTCTCACTAATGCAAGACCTTCCCTTTCTATATTAAGTCACCTTTCCTGCTGATGGATGTCACAGGACACGCAATTTCCTTCTGAAAAGGCCATTAAATGTGACAAATACATAAGCACACTTTGCTTCCTCCCTGGGGCAGGGATCCAGGAGTTTTGCACGGGAGTCACTTGCATCATTCCTCCTGCCAGCCAGTTTGTCGGGTCCAGCCAGCACCAGTAGCATAAATTGACTTGGTGAGATACACCTTTGAAAGTGATTATTTACAACTGTAAACAAAGCACAACACTGGGGAAAAGATTTTAAGTTCTTCACTGAGTGGGTTTTTTTTTTTTAGTTCAGAGGAATATTCTGCTATCATGCCATGTTATTTCCTGCACTGCAGAGGTGGTAACTGGTGTTCAGTAAAGAAGTTTCAACCCACATTAATAACCTTGATCTAAAATTAAGTTGATAATAGGACTGCAGGCCATTGGAAAACATTAAATTACTTACTTAATTTATACTTGAATATAGTGGAAATCTTGTCATTGGATTCAATGTAAGTGTCTCAAGCCCTTCTATTTAACTCAAGCAGTATTGTATTTATAATCAAATCCACGGGCCAAAAACCCTAAAAAGTCTTACTTCTTTAAACATCGTCTATATCAATATGAAAAAAAAAAAATCCCTGTGATAGTTCAGCAGCTTACACTGGTTGATTAGGTGGTCTCCATTAAGTTCCAGTACTGATAATGTCCATGCTCTCTTTATTACAGCTGATAATTTCATTGTAAATTTTATAAACATGAAGCTGAAACTCTTTTTAGCCCTTTGAAATGTCCTATTCAAACTAAGGAGCATTAACAACATATAATAATGAAAATATCTTGCCCTATTTCCATACACTAATCTTTTTAATAGAAATAAAAAAGAGACTTAATTTCCTTGACATTTAATTCAGAATATAATTATGTTTTTTAGGAAAAAGCTTGTTCCTTCTTTTTTAATAAAACAGGTTGAATTATTTCTCTGTTCATTAACAACTCTGAGCTTCTAAAAAGAAGAGACTGGTAAGGATTTCTATATGACTGCTAAGAAACTACATCTTGTAGATGCATAATAACAACTTTTAGCTTAGTGAAAAAGAAAATATGGAAAAAATCTATGCTTCATTGTAGAGCAGAATATCCTTTTACAGGGAGGATATTTTTTTTATAAAAAAAGAACAGTTTATTCTCTGATTGTGTTCTGTCATAAATCATACAGACAATGTGTGCCTTAGTCACGCATCAAGGTTGATTACCATTTCTTTAAGTTTATGTAACACAGGCTAAGGATTACTCTTTTTTATTGTAACTTTTTTCATTTTTTTAGTAGAGCAAATGTAATATTGCATGCATTTTTCTTTGCTACAGCACATCTGTACAATAAAAACAATATTTACATCATGCAATTTTCTGCTCTTATGAAGAAAATCTAATCATAGCTGGGTCTGCTTGTTCTCTTTCTAAGAACACATTTTGGGGGAAGTCCTCATATGAGCTAAGATAATGATAGAAGTTTTTCATTGCATATTCTGCTACCCACATGTCTACATTTTATATTTTAAAAATTATTTCATCAAAAAATCTTAAAATATATATATATAGAGGAAAGTATCTGGATATATACCAATTGAATAATTAAGCTCTGTTGAAATCTGCAGCCTTGAGGACCATCAAATGCCAGGATGTGTACGATGTTTTTAACTTCATTGCACTAGGCCAGCCTGAACTAGCAGTGGGATTCTTCCTCAGTATAGTTCCTGACCAAAAAAATTCTGTGAGGAGAGCATACACATCAGGGATAGTGGTCTGACCTCAGCTATTACAGACAGTCATAGCTGGCATCAAGAAGAGATCAACATGAGGTTACTCGATATTTCTATTAGATAGAGTTCAAATTTGACATTAGTCATGGATATAAAGCAAATTTTGACTGTGCTTTGGAATTCAAGTTCCCTTCATTATTTGTCAGTTCCAATGAACGTACAGAAATAAGGTTGTTATATTGCACAAAGGAAAAGCACATGGCTGAGACAAATAAAATATAAGATTTGTCTGAGGAACTCATAGTGAAATGATCAATGTTTCAGTGTTTGAAACTTATCAAATTAAGTTTACTTCCTTAAAAATGAAAAGCAAAGTGAACATCTAATTCATCATTGAAATAGTAGCCTTCTAACTCAGCATAGTCTGTTATTTCTGGAGGTGACATAGGAGATGTAGTTCTCTTAGACAATCTCATGAGAAATGCTTTTTATTACTAACATCATTGTAGTGATGTCTTCTCTTTCCACAGAAAAGGACAAAAAGACAGAAGATGTGAATTTGCTTGTGAAAATATTAGAGTGTATCACATTTGGTAAAGAGGAACATTTCGTCTATCAGTCCAAGAATATTTGAAAAGTTAATAAAATATGATACATAGTACTTCTGTTCTGTCATAATACAATTCACAGTGTAGAAGATCCTGGCTCATTGATATATCTATAGGAAAAAAAACACTAATATCTTAGTAGCATTTATCTTTGAAATTTATTGGTGTGTTACAAACTATGTTTAGTCCTTTTATTTTCTTCTCCCAGTCAGAAGAGAAATGGGAGAGCTATTTCAACAATTCATGGTTTTTTTTCTTAGTAAATATTAAAAAATTCAAACAAAAAATTTACAATAAAAGTAAGGGTTCTTTTAATCGTCCTTTGCTCCCCTCCCCACTCCCCACAGTGGTACATTTTTTCCACATAGCTGTGATGTTTATGTTCATTCTGACTCACACTGGAAAGAAAGGAGGTGCTAATATCCATGATCAAATCAGTTCATAAATTTACTTCACTGCTTTGTCACACAATCAACACTTGTTTTTCCACTGAATTTGTTTCTCATTATTTCCTCTCCTCTACCTCACCCATGAGTAGTTTTAAACCAATTGAATAACATTTGCAAATACATCCCCGTGCAAAAAAAGCATTTTAAAAGTAAGGTGACTTACCTTGTGACAATTCTCCTTCAAAACGGGAGAGTTTTGTGCTTTTTTTGAGCACAAAACTCTCCTCTGAGGCTCTTCTCTTTCTCCGCCTGTCCTGCACTGTGGCTTTAACCTCTGCCATCATTATAATTTCCCTAACCAAGGACTATGATGTCACAACATTTTCATGTTATGATGGACCTCTTTGGGTTCTGGATATAATTACTACTTCTCTGGGTGTAGCTATGCAGTTGTCAAAGAAAAAGAGATAATATAAAAATAAGGAAGCAAACTACACTGCCTAGTTCTTGGCCTATTTTTTCCTTATGTGGATGTCGTTTGAGTATCAAAGTCTCTGGTACTTTCACCACTAACACATGGATGCATTTTGCTATCTGAAGGAATCAGAAAGTAAACAGGTGATTGAGTTATTTCACTTATCCCTACTGAAACCTCTTATTGGTTGAAACACAAGAAGAACTGGTATATCTACTACATCTCATTCTACTGCCTAATCACTTTCTTTCTCTGTTCAGCAGAAATTGAATATTAAAATTAACTACAGTGTAGGTCTAACTGATGATGCAGAGTACATAATATCTATTTTTCTGGCCTTCTTTGTGCCAGTGAATACACTTGCCTGGATAAATGACTGTTGGGTCTACAGGGTCACTGAAAATGGTCTGGAAATAGGAGCTGTGCTCAAAGAAATATTTTATTGCAAGCTTTGCCTTTGGAAGGAAGCTGGGCAATCTCTGCTACTTCAGATTTTTAAAGATAGGTTTCAAAAACTAATTTTATCTCAGCTGGGGGTGAGGTCTCCCAAAAGAGGAATCCTAAAGAAATCAGCTTCTCAGTCTGCTAAGCAAAATATCAGAGCCAAGTGATCAAGGCTGAAATCAAAGCTCTGCTCAGGTCAGGAGAGTTTAACCAAGAGTAACACTTCCTCCCTGAATGCCACAGACGTTTATTTTCCCTGCTGGAGTTCTCCACATCTTCCCCAAAAGCCACAGATGGGATGACACTTAGTTCAAGCAGCTGTGCAAACTGCCATGCTAACAGTGCTTAATCCTTACTGACATGCCCTGGCAATGAACACGTATCTGAGGGCAGCCCTGTTTTAGATAATCTCATGCTCTGTCCTTCCCTCTCTGCCCATGCTGAGAGCAACTCAGCTAAACACAGTGTTCTCTCACTCCAACAAGGAAAAATGCCTCTGTGCACCTTACCCTGCAATAAATAGAGTCCTGCCTTGACAGCCACCTGTGGATTGGATCTGAGTGTAGTCAGAGGGTGGATGTGCCCTGAGTGGCAGAGAGGGCTGATGAAATCATAATCCAGCAACCTGGAAATGAAGGTCAGGCATTTGGTCCTCCCAGAGCCCCATGAAACGACCCCGGTTTACTTGAGGTGATTTGAGTCATGGGGTGTCAGAATGAGAATAGCAAACCCTGCAGCAAATGGTCAAGCCCAGAGCCATAACAGCAGCTCTGTGGGTGCCCAGATACCTTTATGATGCTGGGCTACTGTTGGTTAATGCAGTCAACAGCCATACAGGGAACTTGGTTTTGCCTGGAAAAATTGCATTTGAAATACGATGCAAGAAGCAAGCTTCACTACCAAACCTCTGCCTGTTGCATGAGTAGTGGTTTTATTGCTATAGCACACAAGCCAGTAGGAATTTCTTGGTCTGTCATCTTGAAATAAAAGTTAGGGAATCTAAATCTTTACTGAGCTATTTGAATGTCATGGCCCATGCTTTGTTTTTGTTGGGTGTTTTCAGATTGATGACTCAAAATACAGAGGGTGGGTGTGGTTACTCTACTCCCACTCAGTCATTCCTAAAATGTACGTTCACGCTCGGTTTCTCCAAGGGCCCCCTGGATTTGTGTCACTGCAGAAGTGCTCTGCCAGCTTCACAAGCTGAGAATAGACATCCTACTCCTGGTTGCACATCCCCTGAGATGTATAGTAACCACTTGGTGGAAGGAACACACTCTCTGACTAACTTCCTTCAAAAATTATTACAGAGCTTTGCTTCAAGCTTTTGACGCCTTGGACTGTCTGTCATACTAAAACAAATCCTTCCCCATGCTTCATCCTACTAATTCTAAGCAAGAATGTTGCTGGATGCATTGCACCATATAAAATAATTTGCTTTCTTTGTAAAAATTCCTGCAATAAAATAATGAACATCAGATGTCTATTTCTTGCTAGTGTGTTGACACTGCATAAAAAGAATGCTTCAATTCTCAGCCCAGAGCAGCCTTTCCTACTCTTCATGCCACAGACCCACAGAAACCACAATTCAACTCCATATCATGAAGCATTCAGTCTTTAGCTTAGACTCAAATAGAAGTCCATATCTTCTAATGAAATTTCTGTAACAAATGAACAGATGTAGACACTCAGTCCACCTCAATCCCCTTCTGGAGAAAACTTATTACTAGCAAAATTCTACTTCAGTTGCTCCTTTTCTGACTTTACTCTCTTCAAAAAAGGCCTGTAGGGAGGAGATGATTTAATCTCTGGCTTCTCTAACTTACTTTTCCCCCATATTCCTTTTCATTTTGACATTATTTCTGGTGGGAATTCAATTAAATAATAATCATAGAGTCATAGAATCCTTTTGGTTGGAAAAGACCTTTCAGATCATTGAGGGCAACCAAAAACTTGACACTGCCAAGCACATCACTGAACCTTATCCCTAAGCACCCCATAGGATTGTGGGACCATAGGCTTGGGTTGGAAGAGACATCAAAGATCACGTATTTTCCATCCCCCTGCCAAGGGCAGAGACAACTTTCACTAGATCAGGTTTCTCAAAGCCCCATCCAACCTTACTTTGAACACTTGAAGGGATGGGGCATCCACAACTTTTCCGGGCAATTATTTTTTTAAGTGCCTCCAGTGGTGGTGACTCTACCACATCCATGGGCAGCTCGTTCCAATGCTTGTCAACCCTTTTCATAATTTTTTCCTAGTACTCAATTTAGGCCTCCCCTGGTATAACTTGAGACAATTCCTTCTAATTCTATCCTGTTATTTGGGAGAAGAGATTGACCCCCACCTGGCTGCACCCTTCTGTGGGGTAGTTGTAAATATCAACAAGGTCCCTTCTGAGCCTCCTTTTCTCTGGGCTAAACACTCCCAGCTCCCTCAGCTGCTCCTCATCGGGCTTGTGCTCCAGACCCCTCCCCACCTCTGTTGCCCTTCTCTGGACTCTATCCAGCACCTCAATGTCTTTCTTGTCGTGAGAGGCCCAAAACTGAGCACAGTTTTTGAGGTGAGGCCTCACCAGTGCTGAGTACAGGGGCACAAGCACTGCCTTGGTCCTGCTGGCCACACTATTGCTGACACAGGCCAAGATGCCATTGACCCTCTTGGCCACTTGAGCACATCTGGTTCATCTTCAGCCACTGTTGATCCACACCCCCAAGTCCTTTTCTGCTGAGAAGCTTTCCAGCCACTCTTATCCCAGGCTGTGGTGCTGCCAGGAGTTGTTGTGACCCAGGAGCAGGAGCAGCCACTAGGTCTTGTTGAACCTCACACAAGTGGCTTCAGCCTGTTGTTCCAGCCTGTCCAGATCCCTCTTCAGAGCCTTCTGACCCTACAGCAAATCAACACTTCCCCAAATGGTGCAACATCCTTTCTGCACACTCTGATCTCTCATGATTTTAACCTACAGGGTGTAGTTTTTAATGGGAAAAGGAAGCATTAAGGCACTGATTTTGTCTGCAGCTTTCCCCTGTATTTTTCATAACTGTTTTTCCCAGCTGTGTTTGTTCACTGTATAAAAGCTCACAGGAGTAAATGTCATACAAATTTCGACAATTTCAGTGCTCTGGGATATGATACATAACAGCAAACCTACTGAACTGAATTACTTCTAAGCTATGTAAGAGGAAATCTACCATGCACCCAAACATTTAGGTATAAGACAAATTGAATTTGGTATCAAATGAGGTATGAGAGAAAAGCCAACATCAGCTGGCAAGTTCAATGTGTGTTAAGTAAGGTAAGGACTTAAGAGAACTTAGATTCTGTAGTTAATTCCTTTCTCCATTAAGAGTCACTTAAGGACTTATTGATCTTCAAGAAACAAGATGATTTTTCAAAAGTCAAGTTATTGAAATTATCCCTGACCAGACCGTATAACAATACATTCATGTGTTTTTTGTTCCATTGGATTTATTTTCATTATGTGATGTTAATCTTATGGACACACAACTGAAATATCTGGTTCTTACTTACAGGTCTCACTCTGCCTATTTCATGGCTTTTGATGAAGCATTTTTTCCAGTTTTATAAACTTATTTTCTTCATCTTCAAAAATATCCAGGCCAATATTTCAGGTTTTATGCAATATCAATTCTGATAAAATTTGAGGACAAAACCAGTGCAGAAAAACAGCATGTTTTTTCTATACATAATATAAATCTGAGAAATTAGTTTCTTACTTTGTACTGATGTACATACTGATTAAATATTATCTCTTTATATTTATCTGAGTAATATCACAGATAAAAAAACCACAGCAATTAACATACAGAGTTCTTGTTAATAGATTTTATTTGCTGTTTGTTTCTTTGTTTTCTTCTCAGAGTAAATCATTTTACAATCAAAAATTGTTTAGAAATAGCTGTTCTGTAGATATCCTCCAAAGCTGCAAATTATTACTGCTGGTCACTGTGCTAATTAGTATTTCTTTCTTTCCTTGGACTCTTGCTTTTGTGTGTTATTTCTTCAAAAATGATTGCAGGACTTTTGAAAAGAAATCATAATTTTGCTCTAAATTCATGCAGTGTCTCTCATATTATCCTAAATAAAGTACAATCTTTAGTCCTTTTATAGTTTTGTCTCTATAGTGATGTCTCCCACTGTAGAGACAAAAATCTCTATATATTCCTTGTTTCAGTGTTGATATCATGAAAACTCATGGGATTACATCATTATACTCTAAAATTTATCCTGTAAATATAATGTAATACCTATAAGTAGGGATAGTTGTCTATGTAGGGGATATTTTTAATCTCAGAAAGAGTACAAAGATCAGTGTACAATTCACATTGCAAGTTAAAATCTGCTGCTAATGCCATGAGAGACATCCATGGGATTGAAGGAGGACAGGACACGCAAAGTGGATAAACACAGGTGTTTTACACTGAAAAATATTCCTGTGATGGTAAGGTACAATTTAGCCTAGGGTTTCAGGAAGATCTGATGAGTCACACTAAGCTGCTTTGTAAGACATGCAACTGCTGCTGCAAACCACAAGCTGGCATTTTGTCCTGGAGAAACTGCACAATTACTGGGTCCTGCCATGATATACCACGTGATTTTCAAATTCTTGAGGCCAGTCCTTGAAAAGTCTGAGACATTTTCAGTGCATGGTTCACTGGATTTAATGTATTTTCCTTTAATATGCTAGAGTTTCTCCAGAAATTAGTTACTATCTTTTATTGTAGCAGTGAATTATGTAATAAATGAGGGGTTTACTGTCTTTTCACTGACAGTGTCTGAGAATAAGCAATGTTAAAGAACAATGCTAAAAATATCATCACATCAAATATCAGATACGGTTATACTTAATCTCAGGACAAGTTTTGTAGTGTAATTAGAATTAATTGTTTTTCTTGATGTTAGATACTCCCTCTGTAAAATGAGGGTAAAAATATTAATGTTTCTGATGATGAAGGAAAGTAAGCTTTCCTGTTGAAAATTTAAGCATCATCTTCCTCCTCACTAGTGGAAAAAAATCTGTATACACGTTAAAATATTCTCACTATATATTAGTCTCTGCTTCAGGATTTAATAAAATAGCCCTTGGACTCCAGACAAAAATGTGTTTTTTGTAGCACACAATAATGTCTGGTTTTGTGCAGGAAAAGAAGAAAAAAAAGATCATTACTCTGCTCACGAGTAACCAAAATGTTAGATTGATTATGTTTTTCATTCATCCACAGAAAAACTTGGAAGAAAGGATTAGGCTTATTTCTAGAAACCAATGTGTGTTTTACCATTCAAAGATTTCAAGACTCTTTCCCCATAACCTAGCAAATATGTACTGCATAACATTTTATAAGTGGCTTTTGTTCTGAGCAAGTTTTTTCTAATTTTTATAAAACTTTACTGGAGTGGCTTGGACTATTTTAATAATTTTATTAAATGATTTTAATAAAAGTATTAAATAATTTAGCTTCATTCTGCCTTTTTACACTATTCTGGTTGAACAATTTCTCCATCCCAGTGGTACTTAGCTAAGTGTTTTAAAGAGTTTCTTGAATTCAAATATGAAATGTAAATGAGACCCTTAACTAAGTCACAGATGCAAATAACATCCAGATGGATCAGTACATGTATTTCATAAACAGTCCCTATCTTTGTAATGCCTTAAATTAAAATCCTGGATCCAACATTCAGTAAGTGGAACTTTCAATCTTCTGAAATCCTTATTTGGATCTGATCTGCATGGCTGATGTCCATCTCTAGTCAAAAATCTCTTTGCCCAGAGGAAAATGATTCCCACTGTAGTCACAAATACTTACACATGTTTCCATGGGTGCCTGTGAAGCCAAAAGTTTGCTCAGGCCATGGAAGCAACCCTGTCTGAGGGCAAAATATACAGATCTCATGCTGAAATTGTTCAGTGAATAAAATATTTCAAGGCCTGGCATTTCTGGACTGCATATGGAATGAGCATCTGCATGTTTATGTGCACATGTCTGTGTTTGTATATGGTTTCCAGTTCTAATATATATAAAAAATAAAAAAGGATAAGAACTGAAAATTATGTATTTGACATCATCAACAGCAAGGATAAATGGCCACTCCAGAGTAAAATTTCAATTGCTGTCAATATTGTAAGAAAGACATTTTATACAAATATAGATTAATTGTATGTATGTATGTACATGCATATGTGTTATGGAAATAGAATCTATAGAAACACATTAAAGCATTTGTAGAACTGTGTGATTTGATGGGACAGAGTTTTCTTATTCAAATGTACTGTTACAGTACTAAAGTCAGTAGTGGAAAGGGCCAAAGTGGGAGACCCAGCAACAGGAACAATGGGAAGTGAACAGGAGTTGCACTGACAGAGGAGTCAAACACGTCTTGGTAGCAGTAGAGAGCAAAGCAAGGGGCAAACAACAGAAATTACAGCTTGGGAGGCTCAGCTTAAACTTTAAGAGAAAAAAACATTATTAACCAGGAGGTTAGTGTTGGCAATAATCCCACTTTGAGCAGGAAACTGGACTAGATCGGCATTTCTATGGTTCCATGATATTTACTAAGAAATGTCTGCCAAGTATCCCTTGATCGCTTGAAACAAACAGCATACTGATAGAATAACTCATATGGTTTAAAAAGTCTTCACTATGGATATTAATTAGTAGAACAAGAAGTAACTGTTGTTTTCCAGGTAACTAACTTATGCCCATTTGTGAAAATATTAATGGGCTTTCTCCAAGAAAAAAATTAAGAGAATTCACCTATAGCAATTTACACTACAAGACTTCCCCCTGAGAATCTCTCAAATTTACTTTCTTTTTGATAAGTATTGTAATGCTAGGAAGAGTAGGGCAGCTGTTAGGAATTATTGTCTGTATCAGCACCTTGGATTCCATTGTCTGGTTCCACTAGTTAGCTCTCCCATTGCTCAGTTTCTTTGATCAGTAAAGATTTTCCATCCTAAATGTGCCAAAAATGTACCTACATGTAATAATGATCATTTAACCCAGATGGTTATCATAGAAATATATTTACAAGTAAAAATAAATAGAATTCATTTTAGTATTCAAGTATGTCAGAAATTATTTTAATTTTTTATTAACTGTGTTCTGTACCAAAACAAATTATGAACTATGTGCTTGATTACAAATTTTAATTTATTCATTTGAAAACACTTGCAAACGTTCCTTATGGTCCATTCATTGTCTTATGTAATTCTCTGCACTGTTTCATCCTTTATTTCAGAAGGAAGAATGACCTTGTACTTGGGAGATGCAGGCTCAGACATTTGGAGACACTCCCAAAAGTTTCCTCTTTTACTTGGCTTCTGCCAGAAGATTTCTAAATGTAAATGTAGGTGCTTTAAAGCATGTCCTGATTGCTTAATGATGAATAACCACAGATGACTTGAGTTCTACCTGCTTAAGTACTAATTATAGATGTCTAGCTGAAATACACCCAACATTTTGGGTTAGCAGGGGAGGAGCTTGGCTACTATTCTGACAGGTGCTGGAATAAGACTTGAAGACTGACAAACAGAAGTAATTTAGGGAATTAATGGCTGAAAAAATTGACTGTAACTATTATTTGCTTTGGTTTTTCACCTGTAAAATAGAGAAAATAGTATTTCTTAGGAAAGAACTCTTTGAAGTATTATGAAGATGTGCTGTTTTTGCAGACCACTGTGATTTTCTTTTCTGGAAGGTGTTATACATGTTGAGAAGAAGTTATTACTTTTTGTCTTGTATTGAAGGCAGATGCATAGTTAATCATGAATCCCATACTTTCATCTTTCAACCCAAATGCAGCAAAAATATTTTTTACTTGCCTTCAGCTTAACAAACAAAATTACTGATTTCTAAATGAACTATATGAGCCTGTGCCTAAATCCAGCATCCACCACCTTACTGAAAGGCTGGTTCACAGGACCCTAACAGACATATCTCTCTCTTTCCTAGTCACTCTCTATGAGTATTCTTAAAAAGTCAGTGCACATTTTTAAAATGTCACTGCACTTTTACACATCAATGAAGCTTGTAGGTTTCTGCTTCTGCCATACTGATTCTGAAGAAAGCCTGAACTCAGTTTTGTGATATATTGGTTTTGTGATGATCACAAATTACAAGTCTATTTTAATTTACTTCATAGTCTGGTAAATTTTAACACCTCATGCTCATAGAGTAGTGAAAACAAAGCAAAGAAAAAGTACAGTTACCAAAGAAAAGCCCTAGTTAACAAAAGTTAAAAATTATTAATCTTCCAACTACTGTTTTCCCAAATTTACCAAGAAGTATATCTGCATATAAAGCAAAAACTCAAATTTGTCCTCCTTCCATTTCTGTTATGAAAACCCCAAAGAGCCCCCACCCAAAGCAAAAACCAAAAAAAAGATCCCCTGTTTTTTTCTTATTTCTTAGTACTGATTTCATGGTAACTTACATTGCGGAAGCACTTACACTCTCAAGCACTAGCACTAGATATTTTTTACTGCCAGCTCTACTTTGGGAAACAACTGGCTGTTTCCCACTTGAACCTGCTAGAGAATTACTTGAAAGGACTTTTAGGAATAAACATTTCAGCAACTGTAGAGAAAATTAACCATATACAGTGAGATATTTTATATTACTTGAATTTAAAGAGGAAAGTGGAATTACAAAATAATTATTCTCTTGTCAGAAAAGAAAGGGTAGAATAAACTGTAGAATATACATTGAAATATCTTTCTTGCTTCATATAAATAGAAACACGAAATGAAACAAAATGTCTCCATCACTTCCCTAATTTCTGAAATTTAGATACCTTTCGTGTGTTAATAAAGGAGCTGTCTGGGCTGAGAGCCAATCATTTCTCTGGACTAGGGCTGCCATGCTGAGCACCAGGCAGCATCACGTCTCTGAGACTGTCTTATGACCCCAGTGTATGAAGAAAGTCCTAAGAAACCCTTGATCAGATAAAAAGAATGTTTTCAAGCAATAATCATGCAAAGGTTTCCCAGATGGATGATTTTGTTCCATGAATAGAACACTGTGGGGCATTGTTTTTTACAAATAGCTTTTATCTTTTCTTTCTTTTTTTTTTTTTTTTTACACTGTTGTCTTTTGTTTCCTTGCAATGTTGGTGGTAGGAATTGCTGTAGGCCTCACAGGGAACAACCAGCCAACCCAGAATTTCATAAAACACTCTGTACAGGCTTAAGCCTGCCCACATACACTGCTAAGCACAGAGCTGAGCTCAGGGCAGCTGTGTTACCTACAGCCAAGCTCTTTTTCACCAGTAATTCAAATCAGAACATGATCTGATGCGGGATATACCAACGTAGCAATGTGTCATCCTCTTTGAGCTACCTCAGGAGCTGGAAAGAATACAGGTGTTGTTCATAGAGTACTCTTCTCAGCTGATACAACCAATTTCTAACCTGCCTATGAGTTAGCCTAACCAGAAGGAAATGTTAAAGGGCTTCTTCTGCTCTCTGATCTTAACTTCTTCAAATATCATGAAATAACACAGAACTCTTATAAGCATGTCCACCACCTGAGCTCCTGGACATAGTCTGAATTCCCTTGAACACAGTAAAATTTTAGGAATAATATCAATAAAGAATTTAACCAAAAAGGAAGAGAAGGGAAGAATTGCACTCCCGTTTGGTCTCTTCCCTCTTGCCTCGCCCAGAAATAACTCTGGAGTGAAAGCAGTGAAAAAAGAATCAGATTTGTGTTTCGTGCATGATTTCCAGCAGCCTCAGCAATACAAGTTGGAAGCCACCCATCCAGCCGATGCACGAAGACCACTAACCATGTACTCAATAACACATTTCCATTTTTTGCTGCCTTTTTGGATTATTTCAGTGGTGCAGCTCAAGGCAGCTGCAATCAGTGCCTAAGGAGTTACAGCTGTTCATCACGGCTGTGTCAAGAAGGAGAAGTTTTGGAGCTTGTTTCCAGGGTTCCTACTGTGTAGAAGGCTGGCAAGGGCTGTGGAAAAGAGAAGGTACTGAAAGAATTTCTGCAAAGCTGTTTTACACAGCTATGGCTTTGGTCACATGTGGTGAATGGTTGAGGTGCTTTTTGGTTGGGCAGCCTGGGCATTTTCATGGCAGCTATGAGGCAGTCAGCATTTCAGAGCTGGTGACTAAATTATTGAGGGGTTTGTTTTTCGGGCATTTTCCTTGATATATCTTATAGGGTCAGACATGGATCAATGTTTGTAATCAAGTAGATCATTCTTTACATTTCCTGTTTCAGGTTGCCAGTACGTGAGGCTGGGTCAGACTTTCAGTCAAACTCATAATTTTGGGGAAAACACTATTCAGAGACATGTGGGTAAGTACAATAAGCTGCTGAAAGGAGACTTCCAAATTTATTTAGCGTAAAAAAGACAGAGAAGGTTCTTTTTATCCCAAATAAGCCAGTGACTTTGTTTTAATTATATCATGGTGAAGAAGGCCCAGTGTTTTTTGCTGCTGACCTTTTAAGATCTCAAAAACAACATTATTTGCAACTCTAGGCAGTTACCATGGTGCAGTGGACTTATTTTTAGC
>WAAE01003528.1:157028-171273 GCA_013400495.1 Nicator chloris | reverse complement strand
CCAGCCTGGCTCCATAGGAGAATCACTGTACGTTACTTGAAAGTAACATACAGATCCTGCTGTAGGAACATTTGCTTTATGTCATCATAACTTGGCGACCTTGGGCGAAAGGGAGTTACCTTCCAAAATAAAAACTGGCATCAGCAAAAAATAAACATACAAGCCATAAATATTTCATGAAGATGAGCCACAAATGTCTCAGAACTAAGTGATTTGAAGTATTTAACGACAATTACAGTAGCTACCATAGAAGTCAACAAACAAACAATTTTCTCTGATGCTTTCATCATCACTGAAAATTAAGTTTTTAAGCCCCTAGAGCAGTGCACATATTAATGTTAGCTAATTAGTTTTGTAACTGACTTTGCAGGCTATGTTGAAAGAGAGAAGAGGAGAGAATTAGTGTTCAAATCCTTATCAACAGGCATTTCCACACTTCAAAACTATAACAAACCAGAAAGCAAAGCTGCTGGGAAGTTGCCTCATGCTGAAATGACAGAAGATATTTAATTCAGGGCTGATTAAGATAAGCAAGTTATTCATCATAATCATGCCCAACAGGAGGGCATAGAAATCCTGACCTTTAATAAGAAGAATGATATAATTTCTTTTTAAAAGACCAGAAGGATCTAGTCCATGCAGACTAAAATATACACCAATACATGATAATTACACCACAGCACAATGAAGCTTTGACTGAGTAGAGCTCTTCTGGAATAATTACACAATCTCTCCCTGATTTTTCCAAATAACTAAATTAGGTACCTGTACAGCTGATGCCTACCACCAGAAAGAGACCCTGGAGTCTGAAATGGGAATAGCTTCAATACATCAGTTGTGGGCTTTTCTACAACGAGGTTGAACTCTGCTAGAGCTGGGCTTGATAGAATCATACAATCATGGAGTGGTTTGGGTTGAAAGGGACCTAAAAGCCCACCCAGTTCCACCCCCTGCCAAACAGAAGGTTCAATCCAATGGGTTGGTATCCCAAGTGTGACACTCCAGCTTCATCCAGTTTGATACTCCAGCTTCATCTTTGCTCAAGTTCCCACCAGTTCCTTTTGGGATATAAAACCAACTTAATTCTCTAGCACCAACTGCACTGAAGACTCTGTGACAAGACCTCAGTGGTCTGCCAACCCCATGTGATGGTGTCCTACATGGAGAGTTAGAGATCCAGCTGCTCAGCTGGAACTGGCCATCTGCAGGTTCCCCCAGGATGATGCACTGGGCACAGAAGTGACAGGAGCATGTTCAAACAAGACCAGACCATCAACTTCCCCCCTAAGCAGGAATCTCTTGTCAGCACTAACATTTTGGGATGTTTTTCCTCTTCAGGGCATCTCTTATTTCTGCTACAATTTCCTTCAGCTGGTGACCAAAGCCACACGGATCACTGCAGAGCACACAGTGTCTGTATTTGGGAAAAAGCCTCCTGGCACTATGAGCTGGTTCCCATTCATGGATTTTAGATTGAGGGAGAGCGGAAAGTTATGATTATTTGATCTGACCTCCTGCCTAGTACGAGTCACTGAACTGCACCATGTGATTGACCTAGAAAAGGTCCTTCCAAAAGCACTGATTCTGAGAGCCATGTTTCTAAAAATATAAATTATTGGCATTGCCATTCTCACCATCAAAAACAGGAGAAAAACACAACAGTTTTTGACTTTTTTACTCCCAGTTGCAGACATTGGCAGTTACAGGCTGGTTTGCTTTGGAAAGGACCTAAAGTTCATCTAGCTCCAATCCCCTGCCATGGGCAGGGAATACTGTTTAGACTTCTGGCTGATCCTTTACAAGATCCTCATCCCATCATGAATCTTCCATGATTCCTTTCCACAGCCACTGATTCGCATCACTAAACCTCAATATGTTCTTCCTTGGAGAAAAGGAGGAATTTGTGATGCTTTGAACTCTTGCTTATCTTCCAGATAACAAATGAATCTTGCAGTGTTGTTCTCCACCATCCACAATACCCAAAACATTGCTGAGAGTAGTGTGGATACAGTACTCCAATACCTGGTTACACCTAATAGGAACACTGAGCTCTTATTTTACTGCTCATAAATGCAGGAAATAGAAATTTACACACAGCTTTTAAAACACCACGGCCACCATCGCTTCAGTCTATTGTCCTGGCAATAGCTATTCTGGGAAGTAAACCCACCTTCACTGCATCAAATAAAGATACTCAGGTTTATGTTTCCTGCTGTAATGAGGGAAATTAGTGTGCTCACCATGACTTGACCTCCTCAGTCACCTGCTGGCTGAGATTTCTCACTCCTCTAATGCTTATTTTCCCTTCAAACCACCTCAAACTCAAGCTTAATATTTTCTTTTTGCTGACAGACAACAAATAGTGCTGTCAGTGCTATGGAACAAGAAGGGCTATGTGGCAAATGACTGCTGGGAGCTTGGAGAATTCACCAGTAAACCCTCCAAAGCACCTGGGACTGCTCAAATCTAGAGAAGTTTGTTGTCAGACCTTTTAATATTTCTGCATAAGTTTGATACCAAATCCTTTGGAGCAGATCCTGGTACAAAAGACTACTGAAGATGCTAAACAATGATGAAGATCCTGAATTACAGTTAGTTGAAATTATTCCAGATTTAAAGCTTTCTCTTTGACCAAGGATGCCCTTAATCACAGTCTAAGAGAGAAGATCTAAGAGATGAATGAAATACTAACATGTGAGAGCAGGAAGGGAAAGAAAAGGAAGGCAGGGCAATAAATAGCACAGATCCCTTGGAACATCTTTGCTGTAAAAAACACAAGAATCTGCTTGCCTACGTGTATTCTGTGTGCATGGATGTTACAGCAGAGGATGCCAGGGGAAACAGAAGCACTACTAAGTTCTGAATGCACTTAGGAGGGAAAAAGGTTTCAGCAACAAGGCCAAGAAGGTGAAGGGTAATTTCTGCAGTAAATCAATACACAAACCCCATCCTGAATATTTGGGTGAAATGCAGAGTAAAAATAGTCAGTCATAGATAGTCTTGGCAAGAAAGGAGGCAAAACTCAGATCATTTTGTTAAGGGTGAAACTGAGCTCCAGACACCCAAATGTCGTTATCTCTGTAGGTGCTTGCTGTTGATACTCCCACCACATTCTGCAGAGGCACAGGCAGTGATCTGCAGATCACAGCTGGCCCTCAGCACCCCGGGTCAGCCACACTCCCTTTGTTGGGAGGGAGCTCCTCCTTGCTCCCAGTGAAAGAAACAAAGGAGATTGAGGGTGAAGAGAAGAGGATTTGGATGCGAAAACAGAACAATAGGACAGAAAATTCCTGACAGTAAATGAGCATATTAAAATTCTAACATCACACTCATACTTTGTGCATTATTTTCTATTACCACCTTGATTCCTTTTACATGTCATTTTCTACAGACAAGACAGAAAGGTTGCCTATCCCTATTTCCTAATGTCATTCACTTCATTCTAAGCCTCCTATAAAAGCTGCCTTTTTATTTCTATTTTCCCTTTTTAAGATGTCTGAAGATACTCAAACATGGGGCTCAATGGGAAGGGAATAAACACACAGTTCACAATTCCACCTCCTGAATGCCTGATAGGACACAAATCATTCCCATTTTTACTTCAGGTCAAGTTTCACACTCTGCAAGGCCTGAACTTCGGCTCAGTGTTCCAAACTCCTTTTCCTACAAGTGCACATTGGCTGCTCCATGTCTGCACACCCCACAGATCCAGAACAAGCCTCAGCAATCAGCTTTTCACTCTGCACTTGCAATGCTCCTGTTGGAAGCAGGAGGGATGGACAGCTGGGAGTCACCTGCACATTGCATCATATTCTACTGGCTTCTGGCTTAAGATTAGAGAACAAGCACAGTTACTATAACATGGGAAGTTACTACAGAGTTACTACATACACGAGAAACAGGTGATTGTAACGTGACTACTGCTAAAAATACAGCCCAAACCAGAGAAACATCTTCCTTCGGGGCTACAGCATTTTGTAGAATCATGGAACAGCTTGGGTTGGAAGGGACCTTGAAGATCTTCCAGTTCCAACCCCAGCCATGGGCAGGGACACTTTCCACTACCCCAGAGTGCTCCAAGTCCCATCCAGCCTGCCCTTGGACACCTCCAGGGATGGGGCATTGATCATTATTTTTAAGAGAGACCTTTGCTTGGGTTGAGAATCAGTACAAAAAACTCCACCTTCAAGCTATAAAAATCATCTTCGATAACAAATCCTTGGGTGGACTTTTGTTTCTGGATAAAGTCTGTATTAATATATGTAATTATGGCACGACCAAGATTTTAAACCGTTCCCTCAAGATTTACAAGTGTTTCTAACAGAAGATGAATGGAACAGCAGAGATCCATGACTTACAAGATAGAGTCACTGGATGAAAAGAGCAAGACAAATAACAGCAGAAGACAGGAATGTGCCTGGAAAACACCACCCTGATGAACTGCCTGACAAACAGCCACACATGTAGATTGAATTTAGACTCCAACATGCCAATACGTTGCCAGTACTCCAGTTCTTTTTTTTCCTTAAAATATGCATCAGACTGTAACTTAATTTATAGAGACATTTCTCACTTAGGCCACCACTCAAATACTTGAACTGAGCTCCAGAGCACAGTATTTACTTCTTGGTCTATATTCCTTATACATTCCTAGATAACATTTAACCCCAGGAGCCACAGGGGATGTTATGCTGACTCCAGCTTAGTTTCTTGCCAAGAAAGCCAGCAGGAAAAACCAGTTGCCCTAGGCAAAAATTATCTACCTTCAGAGAATACAGAAAAGCTCAAAGACTCCCATTATTTCCAAGATTAAGGGTTATCTGTTTGAAAAGCAATGATTATATTCTGCAGTGAGTTCACCAATAAGAGCAGAAACATCTGAAGCAGAAAGAGGAAGAAGAGGAGAAGAGTTATCAGACATCATCCTGCTTTATTACCAGAGAGGAGCTCCTCATATGGAATAAATCCATGTTATTCACACCACTGCACTGCCAAGTACAACCAGCTACAGATTTCTGAAGATATGCAGGAAACAGGGACTTGCAAAGAATTCCAACACTGTAAAAATTAATCCCCTAAATCCTCTTGATCAACTCCAATGTGGCAACAAACCACTCTTGAACAGAACAGTGACACAGCTGGGTGTCTGCAGCTGCCAAGAGCTTCATCCCAGCAGGACAGCTGGGAGGAAAACCGAGAGGAATGGGCAGGTCTCACCCAAAATCCCAAAGCAGGGAAGAAACACAGCTCATTCCTTAGGGAATCTGGCCTCAGGTGATGACATATAGGTAACTACATACACAAAGTGCACATGGACTCGCTCCAATAATGTCTGGCTTCTCTCATTTTGCATAGAAATAAACAACACAAGACACAGCTCCTAAAAATAATTGCAGGTGCAGCCCAGCCCAACCTCTGACACCTGCACATTCCATGCTTTTAGCACTTAGCACACCAAGAAAACCTGACCAACGTGTGCTCGGCTGCTTGGGGCAGCCTGACCTCTCCACAAGTGCAACTCGTGGATGTGGGCATTTGTGCTGAAAAATGTGGACTAAGGACACTTTCTTTGTGCCACAGCAATTGGCCACCTCACCTTGGTCACCCTGAGTGCTTTGGGGGAACAGGAAATCAGGTTCCATTGAGTGGCAAGACAGGAAGGTAGTGAACAAAAATCAATCAGGGATAAACGAGGAGGAACCACACTTTGGGGGCATACAGCACAAAGTTATTTACATGATGCAAACACAAAAAGTTGTGAAGCTCATCTGGACCATGGGTAGGTGAAGAGGAAAAACTTTGGCTCTAAAATTCACATTTTTAAGTAGTAAACCACAGATTTCCACATCCTGGGTGGCTTCCCCACCTTTTTCTTATGTTCCTTATGTTGCAGGGGAAAAAAAAAACAAAATATCTGAATAAGATTTAATTTGAAAATGGGGATTTGATTTCTTTTTTTTAACATATTACACAAAAGCTAATGTTCCTCTTTTCTAATTTGAAACAGATATAAAGAATCTCCTAATTTATGTGGTTTTGTACTTCTGCTGTCTAGAAATAGAAGTTCTGGGAATTCAGGATATTCACTCCTATTTTTTCGGTGCTTCACAGAAACTGCAGCATCAGGATACTAAAATAACAATTTGTCACTGAAACTGTAATCAAAAATACACTAAAGGCCTAAAGAGCAGCATGAACTGAATTAGCTGAGCCTTCAAGAAATGTGAATGTGATGCACATGTGAAGAAATACACATCTAGAGAGAACAACTATTAAACAGTCATTTAAGGAACAACACTTTATCCCTCTCACCTCTCTCCGTCGTGATGCCCAGCAACTTTGTTTAATCTTCCAAACCACAGCTGCCACCAGGAGCAATGACAGGAAACAACTGGAAAGGAAAGGAGAAAAAAATAGAAAATAATATTTTATTGCCCTTGTTCAAAACATACTGGCAGCTGAAAAACTCTAGGAAATGCAAAGTTAAATGAGAAGTTTGTATAATAATCAGAGATACATTGAAGAAAGATAATCCAGCACAGTTCAGTGCTTCTGATACCCAGTGAGGAATGACACAGCTATTTTCAGGGAAAAATGTTGTTCCAAAGTTCCCTATCTGACTTCCTTAAACGACAGTAAGGCTGAAAGATTTAATCAGATTCAAAAAGCCACAATTGCCTATCTTCTGTGATATTTTAAGTGAGAGGATAATCCCAAAAAGAAAAGCCTTGAAAGAAGCAGAGAAAATCGATCATTATTTCCTTTCCAAATTACAAAACTAAGATACAGTGTAGAGCAGGCAGGCTGTTGCAGAACTACAGGCATTTCTTGATTTCCCCAAATCTATATTGGTTTTCTTCAATCAAAAGAGGGTGAAAAAAGGATGAATGGATGTATCAATTTCCAGGGAAAATCCAAGGAAGCAGATATAACAAAGACCAGTAGCAGTAGCAATAATAAGTGACTGTATTGACAGTTGTGATCCTATCACACTGAATACCTAATGAGCAACTTCAAGGCACACAAGCTAAGATTCAAATCTGGGCCCCAGTGGAAGCCTCTTTGCTCAAGGACTGCACTGATGGGTTACAGAAAACATCTCCCAACCTCTTCCCACGTTCCAGTGTGTACTGAAAGACAGGTGAAGGGAAGTTCCCCTCGAAAGGAAGCTCCATCAGAACAGATGAGCTATCTGCTCAAATGCAGCATTCACAGTGACCACTGGGCTCTGGATGCTCCAAGAGGGCTTTCTCTTGAAGAGAGGATTTGCAAAGGACCACAGAGATGTTCTCACACTGCACCCTGCCAGGAGGGGACAGCCAGGGGGGTCGGGCTCTGCTCCCAGGGAACAGGGACAGGAGCAGAGGGAACGGCCTCAGGCTGGCCCAGGGCAGGCTCAGGGGGGACATTGGGGAAATTCCTGCATGGAAAGAGTGCTCAGGCCTTAGAGGTGCCCAGGGCAGGGGTGCAGTCCCCATCCCTGCAGGGATTCAAAGCCCTGTGCATGTGGCACCTGGGGACATGGTCAGTGGTGGCCCTGGCAGTGCTGGGGGAGTGCTTGAACTCACTGACCTCAGAGGGCTTTTCCAACCTAAAGCATTCTGTGATACTATGACTTGGAAATGCCTATCATTAAACACCAGGATAGACAGCAGGAACCATTCCCTGAGAAATGCAAAAGGTGAGGAGACTGTTCTCGTTGCCATATCACCATCTACAGACTGTGTGAGGTGAAAACTCCATGGATCAGGCACAGACACCCAAAGGCAGCCAGTCAGTGATGAGATCCCATTTTTCAGGCTTAGACAGGCACAGAAATACGCTTTGCTATCATACAGCATTTAATATGAACAAATTTGCACTTGTTTGACTTGCATGGTCCTGGCACAGGGTGCCCAGAGAAGCTGTGGCTTCCACATCCCTGGAAGTGCCCAAGGCCAGGCTGGATGGGGCCTGGAGCTCCCTGGGATTGTGGAAGTTCCCTGCCCATGGAACTGGATGGGCTTTAGGGTCCCTTCCAGCTCAAGCCAAATGTTATGATTTCAGCTGCAGTTTATGTGCAACATCAACTGCTGCCACAGCTGATCCATGTTTAGCTGCTCAGGAGACCTTTATTGGGGGAAACAAGATGGAAGTCCAGAGGGCAGAGCAAAAACGCCATTGATCTCAGCACCTCTGTTCAACTGCCCACTGCAGAGCAGTTTCTCCAGGACTTTCCCAGGAGGTCAGGGATACAGATGAACTTGCATTGTGCCACCCACAGCCAGCAAAGTCAGCGAGGTCTCCACCTTGACACAACACGCTCCAGCCACTTGTACCCATCAGGCAGCTCCAGAAATACCCACAGCAAATGGAAGATACACATCCAAACATGCTTAGCTGCCACAAGGATGGCCCCGTTTTAGCAAAAAAGTGACCTCAGCAATTTGAAAACTGTTGGACCTCTTATTTGCTGATTTCATAGAATCACAGAATCCTTTATGTTGGAAAAGACCTCTAAGATCATCGAGCCCAACCATTAACTCAGCACTGCCAAGGCCACCACTAAAGCAAGTCCCCAGGTGGCACACCTTCAGTGGCACTGGAAATATGTCTCCCTATGTATTATTTACTCCCTTGGAGAAGAAAGCTGGAGTGGAGAACTAAGAGGATCACTTTTATTACTAAATCCCCTTCCCAAAATGCAACACTGCACAAGCCTGCATGTTGCTGAGTCTTTCATTGGTTTCTCTTTCCTGCCCATTTCTAGCACCACAGCCAAGACTTTCTTGAGAAAACACAGAGAGGAATTAACAATTACAGACTAATAAAAACTTCTCCTGAAACGTTCACCACAGTACCCTTGTATTTCAAAGGAACAGCACCATACATCTTTGTATTGTCACAAGGAGGCAGCAAATCCCCACAAAAGCTATAAAACCACTAAGGAAATATATCTCCTCCCTTGAACGAACACCCCTTGGAAGCACTCTGGGAGAAATAAAAGGCAGAGCCTGCTGCAGTCCATCACCTGCTGGAGGAGCCCCAGGGGTAGAGCAGAGTCAAGATCTATTGTTGCGTTTACTCAGCCTAAACCATCCTGAAATCAGTTAAAAGACCTGATGTGAGCATCAGTAGCTTTAAAGAAGAGGTTTTTTCCAACTTGTGCTGGGAAAGCAACTTTGTAGATATGGAAGCAGCAGAAGGAAAGAGCTGTGTGCAGAGAGATGTGCTGGGAAATGCTCTGGAGTGAGAAGCCACCGCTGGCAGTCCTGGCTGGAGCTGTGCCCTGCTCTCTCCTCACCAGCCTCAGACACAGCTCTGCCAGCCAGGAATATCCACCTGCTTCCAAATGACTTCAAAAATAAAACCTTACTACAGGATTTGCTTTGCCCTCTCCTTCTCTTTTTTCTCCAAAGGTAACAGCCTACCAAGAGCATCCCGGACATCCACTCTTTGCCCAAGTCTTCTCTCTGCAGCTTCCCCCATCTCCAAAGGCTCCAGGGAGAGCTCCGAGCCCCTGGCAGGGCCTGAAGGGGCTCCAGGAGAGCTGCAGAGGGCCTGGGGACAGGGGATGGAGGGACAGACACAGGGAATGGCTTCCCCCTGCCAGAGGGCAGGGCTGGATGGGATCTTGGGCAGGAATTGTTCCCTGGCAGGGGGGGCAGGGCCTGGCACAGGGGGCCCAGAGCAGCTGTGGTGCCCCCATTCCAAAAGGGGCTCGAGGCCAGGTTGGATGGGGCTTGAAGCAGCCTGGGATAGTGGAAGGTGTCCCTGCCCATGGTAAGGGGGTGAAACAAGGTGATCTTTAAGTTCCCTTCCAACCCAAAGCATTCTGTGATTCTATCAGCTGTTGGATTGCCATTTTCCTACAGCCTGTGACACGTCCAGACTGAGACCAGTTAAATTTTTCCAACAGAAAAAAAGTAAACCAGCAAACTCAGGTGTGAAACCAGACTGGAAGGAAAAAGAACCATCAAGAGCCACCTAACACCCTGGAGAGTTTTTCATCCCAGGGAAATTTGAACCATTTCAGGCAGGTTCTATCAAGTAGAGCTTCCATTGGCTCATACAGTTATAAAAATTTGTGCTTACACAGCATAAATATTGCAATGCAGGGAGGAGATACATTTATATTTTATGGACAATATTGTATTTGGCAAAAGGCTTTATTAATTCATTCTTAATTATTCATTAGATTATTTAAGTACAATAAATGAGCAATGTGGTTATAAATAATCTCTCCTCAGTTGGCCTCAACACATGCAAGAAACCTCAGTGGATCAGCCTTCAGAATACTACAGGGTCCTTCCACACTGACACAAAAATCTGAACTTAAATACACTGTCTGGTTTTATTCTGGACTTTAATCTCCTTTTCACCACAGAGAGAATATTCTGTCTGCTCCTGGTATCCTTAAAGCTTTTCAAACAAGTCCACTTTCATTTTTTAATGTCTGGAAAACTCCATCAGCACTTTACTGTGATGCATTCTCAGGAGGGGAGAAGAAAACCCATCTGGTGTATTAGGGCCCAATTATTAAACCCTCATGAAATGTTTATCCACATCAGAATTGCTTGTAAAAAATGGCAGCTTTAAACACCAAAATGCACAAAGCCTCACTGCTAATGTGCTTTAACATATACAGGTCACTTCATCATTTCAGAAAGCACTGCCATGATTACTAGAAACACAGCCCAAATTATTTTGATGAATTAGAAGCTATTTAAGTGCTATTTACAAGTAAATTTTAATATGCTGGAGAGTCACAGGACATGTTTTTACGTCCTAGATGCATTAAACCCTGAAATAATTGGAACAAGTCTATAACATGCACGTGGTTGGTTGGGCTTTGTCACACAGCTGCCTGCAGCCCATCAAGCCAGACTCCTGACCTCATCTCTCTGCTGAAGATGGCACAAGGCTGAAAGAGCCACAGCTCACCCCAGCTGTGGCACAGGAGGGCAATGGAGAAGGGAAGGGTCTGGAGTCCAGGGGCATGGGTTAAACCCAGGTGGAAATCAAGCACTGCAAAGCCACTCAACAGCCTTCTCTTCTCCCCCACGCTGGTGCAGTGAGGAGAAGCACCATTGGTAGGCTGAGAGAAGAACAGTTTAATAATGGCAAACAAAACAAAATACAAGAACATAACTAATACTAATAATGATATTAAAAAGAGAAATGAAAACACCCAACCAAGGAACTGATGCAGGATGGAACTGCTCACCACCAGCTGAGCAGTGCCAGCCCCTTCCCAGATCAGACCCTCCCAGGCAGCTCCCCCAGGTTCTGAACCGGGCAGGATGTTCTGAGGTGTGGAATTTCCATTTGGCCACTTGGGGTCACCTGTCCCAGCTATGATCTCTCCCAGTTTGACTAACTCCTCACTGGCAGAGCAAGAGAAAAAAAAACAAAACAAAAAAACACCAAACCAAAAAACAAACTCCTGAGAAACACAACTCAGCAAAACCCAAAGCATCAGTATATTATCAACTTTATTCTCATTCTGAGCCCAAACCACAGCACTAGAACAGTTCCTGAGAAGAAATTAACTCTATCCCAGCCAAACCCAGGAGAACAAGTCTGATGAGGAGCAGCTGAGGGAGCTGAGAAGGGGCTGGAGAGTTCCTGAGGGAGCGGAGAAGGGGCTGGAGAATTCCTGAGGGAGCTGGGAAGGGGCTGAGCCTGGAGAAAAGGAGGCTCAGGGGGGACAGCAGCAGGAATTTCCCCATGGAAAGGGGGGGCAGGACTTGGCAGTGCCCAGGGCAGGGGTGCAGTCCCCATCCCTGCAGGGATTTAAAGCCCTGTGCCTGTGGCACCTGGGGGCCTGGTCCGGGGTGGCCCTGGCAGTGCTGGGGGAGTGCTTGAACTCAATGAACTCATTGGGGTTTTCAGCCCAGATGATTTTATGATTCTATTCTATCATTATGGAGGATGAAGTAAAGAGTGCTGAGAACATGGAAAGAAGGAAGTTATGGATGCTGAACTGTTAATCTTCTTCATTTTGTTAGAAATAATGTAAAGATATTCCCAAGCTCTTCCTTTTTCTAAAAAAAAAAAAGGGGGGGACTCAGACTGTATTTTAGGCACATATTTAGTAATGCCATTTGTGCTGCAGTAAAAAATTATTTAATAAGCAACAAGAATAAATAAAATACCTGCAGCATAACTCCAGATTTGAATTATTGCAGGAGGCCATTCCCACTTAATGAAAACACTGGGAAAATAATTATAGTCAGGAAAAACAATATACCACACATAAAACCATCTGCCTGAGTCTTGTACTGAGCAAACAGTGCTCCTGCTCAAGTTCTTCTGAGGCACAAGTCCAACTATTTTATCAAAGTCAAATTACAGCATTTCCATTCCAATAGGGGCACATGAGGTTTGATGTGCCACCAGAAAAGTGGTCAGCTGGCAGCTTTTGTTCCATTTGTGAAATAACAGCCATTACTGTAACACCCAACAAGCACTGAAAGGCTTTGGGGACAGGGCAGTGGTGGACCACGCAATCACACTCTGCTTTGGGCTGGAAGGGACCTTCTGCCCAGTGTCAACAGCCTGCCACGGGCAGCAACACTTCCCACCAGCCTGGACCAGAGCCTGGGCTCCCTCAGGAGGATGTTTCACGGACAGGTAATGAAGACAAGACAAACCAGGCAAGAAAGGAAATGAATGGTGCATGTGAGAACCAGAGGAGAAGTGCAGCAGAAGACACCAGAGGTATATGGCAAATCAGTGTGATAAAGCTGAGGATGAGATCACAGAATGGAATCATGGAATGGTTTGGCTTGGAGAGACCTTAAAAGGTCGTTTAGTCCAAGCCCTCTGGCGTGAGTAGGAAGATCTTCAGCTAGGTCAGCCTGCTCAGAGCCCTGCCAAGCTGGACTGCAATGTGTCCAAGGATGGCTCTTCACTCCCTCTCTGGGAAGCCCAGCCCAGTGTCTCACCACCCTCAGCATAGATTGCTTCCCTAATCCAGTCTGCATAGATCCTTTTTAAATGTAAAGTCATCACCCCTGGTTCTATCCCTGCAGGCCCCATTGAATGTGTCCCCACCTCCCTCCGGGCCCCTCGTCAGTGTGCAGAGATCCCAACAAGGTCTCTCAAGTGTTCTCTAGGCTGAAGGTTGACGGGAAGAAAGGGAAACGGGAAGAAAGGAAAAAGGGAAGAGAAAGAAAAAGGGGGAAAGAAAAAGGTGGAAAGAAAAAGGGGAAAGGATTATTGGGCAGTAATATGTGCTTACAAGGCCACAAATATTTTTACAGCTTCTGTACATAAAGGTAGGCTGGTGATTAATATCTGTGATAGGTGTGGCAGCAGACAGATTTTTTGAAAGATAAGGAAGCACTAATATGAATAAAAAATGTTCACTAGAAACTGTTAAAATAGCTGGAACTATGTGCTGAAAGACAACTGTACAATCTGTAAATTTAAGAGCTGTGTTATGAAAAGCAGAGAGGAGGAAAGAGAAAGTCCAGTTTACTTGCAATTCATTAGCTTTGCAAAGGTTAACAATGGCTGGAGTATCATTTCTCCTCCAGCTCCAATTCTAATGCAATATTAACAACCTCAGAACTTCACTGTTCTACCACCCAACCTTTATCCACTGACATTTTCTTAGCTTAAAATAAAACATTCACGTGGTACAAATGAAGGGTAAAACACAGCCCCGTGCCTGGCTTGGTGCTGAACTCCAAGGGTCCAAGAGCCCCTGTAAACGTGAGGCAGAGCCCTCTGATCACAGCAGCCAGCTCCTCAAGGAAATGGACATCAGTCCAGTGCCCTGCTCCACACTGCCTGGTGTCATCTCAATGTGTGACCACCTCCCTGCTTTTCCACAGCCCTGGGCATCCCCCAGGCAGCCCAGCCAGTGCTGGGACACCACAAACTGGGCAGTGCTGGACTCTGGACACCAGGCAGCCCACTGCAATGACCTGAAAAAAAACTGCACTGACCTAAACCAGCCCTGCAGCGACCTAAACCAGCCCCGCACCGACCTAAACCAGCCCCGCACCGACCTAAACCAGCCCTGCACCGACCTAAACCAATACTGCATCGACCTAAACCAGCCCTGCACCGACATAAACCAATACTGCACTGACCTAAACCAGCCCGTACCGACCTAAACCAGCCCGCATCGACCTAAACCAGCCCTGCACCGACCTAAACCAATACTGCATCGACCTAAACCAGCCCTGCACCGACATAAACCAATACTGCACTGACCTAAACCAGCCCGTACCGACCTAAACCAGCCCGCATC
>WAAE01003528.1:70154-156467 GCA_013400495.1 Nicator chloris | reverse complement strand
CTAAACCAGCCCTGCACTGACCTAAACCAGCCCTGCACCGACCTAAACCAGCCCTGCACCGATCTAAACCAGCCCTGCACTGACCTAAACCACTGCTGCACCGACCTAATTCATCTCAAAAGTCAGCAAAGAAACTGCAAATGCCCCTTTCCCTCTCAGGTGCTCCACACAGCTCAAGGCACAGATGATGCCTTCAGCTGCACAGCAGAAAACCACAGGATGGGCTTACCGCCCAGTGGGAAAAGTGGCTTCCAGAATACAGAAATGTGCCACAGTATCTCCAGCTCAGAAAAATTCCCCAAATTCACAGAATCACAGAATGGTTTGGGTTGGAAGTGATCTTAAAGATCCCCTTGTTCCAACCCCCTGCCATGGCAGGGACACCTCCCACTGTCCCAGGCTGCTCCCAGCCCCAGTGTCCGGCCTGGCCTTGGGCACTGCCAGGGATCCAGGGGCAGCCACAGCTGCTGTGGGGAACTCCTGCATTTCCTACAGAACTGCAGAATGAAGCAGCACCCTTAAATGTGCAAACAGAAGGCCAGTCTAAATATCTCTTTTCCAGAACAACATCTCTTTAGGTCTCCATTACACCTAAGAAACTGAGACACATCCCAGTTTTTGAGTTTGGTGCTAGTGTTACCAACTGGTTTTAGGTTTTCACAGAGCATTTTCCTTGCCTCTACTTTAGGGAGCAAATTCTCAGCTTATTAACAGCACAGGGGGTTCTCTGATATTATTTATGGTCTGCCTTGGATCCAACAGTAATTATGAAATCTGCCCTAGACCATTAAAATGCAAATGTTTCAATAGTTTCCCCTACACCCAGTGAGATGAATCACACTGTTGTAATCCACTGGTTAATTAGGGAGTTATAGTGGCTGTAAAATAAAACACTTGGAGAGAAGTACTTAGGAGTAGTGAAAGAATCAAAGAATCTCTAACACATTATAAATGCTTAAATAGAAAACACCAGTAAACTGTTTTCTCTCAAATCCACAGGATGTTAAATAATATTGCAACATGACTTCTCAAGGAGATCCATGTGATAATAGTGATGGAGGAAAGGAAACCTGCAGCCTTTGGACATGTATGTTCAGCTGCAGGTGCTCACTGAGATACGTAACACACTGATCTTCTGCTTTAACCTGGGACTGGAATCATGGAAGGGTTTGCTTTGGAAGGATCCTTAAAGATCTTGCAGTTCCACACCCCATCCATGGGCAGGGACACCTCCCACTGTCCCAGGCTGCTCCAGCCCCAGTGTCCAACCTGGCCTTGGGCACTGCCAGGGATCCAGGGGCAGCCACAGCTGCTCTGGGAATCTCTTCAAATAATTAATCTGGAGCAATCCCTCATACTGAGGAGTTGAAACCCTCATATGCAGATGCAGTTGGGTCTGTAAAGCACTAATGGACTGGCTTTATCAGATTTATCCTACACAATTAGAAAAGAACTAAGGAACCAACTGCATGCCTCTTCATTTTCCTAATAAGCAATTACCCTGCCACAAAGATTTTCGGGGAAGATGTTGACTGTGATTAATTCAGCAAAACAAATGGTTAAGTCTGAGCCAGGAGTAACCAATGGCAGGAAGGTGGTGATTCAACCTTACTGTTTCCCAGGCACTGCACTAAAGCAGATTCTAGTCTCTAAAAGCTCCACATGAAAAAAAAAATTGATATAAACCACTTGTCTGAAGGATCTGTCTGGAGGTTCTTGCTTTAATTAAATTTAGCATGAAATCTAAAGCAAGATCTTATTCCCAGTGCTGATTTTATCCCAGGGATAATAGTGCCTACTTTAGAACATGCTGTAAAACCTGGAGGGGTGTTTACTCCATGTACATCCCTCCTGTAGGACTTTTATCCAGCAGCTCTTGGCCTGAACTCCTGCAGGATTCACAGTGCCCAAGGCAGAGCCCAAGACACTGCACTTGGACGCTTTGAGGAGAGCCCTGCTGTGCTTGGGAAGAGTTCCACCTCCTTGGCAGGGCTGTGTTTTCTGAAGGGTGGAAGAGGAGACAAGTGCTGAAATGGCTTCAGCTGGTTCCCACTCTGAGGGAATCATCAGTTCACTTTGCACTGAGAAATGAACTTAAAGCTCTGTATGAAAACCACAAGTATTTGGCTTCTGTTGTATTGTAACTTATGTTTGTGTTTCACTTGACATACTTTCAGAGTTCAGTTTAAAATCAAAAGGTGGTACCTAAAGAGTTGGAAATTACTCCAGACTTAACTCTTTGCAAAGTAACTCCCCTAGTTTATGACTGGTGTCCAACAAGGTGTGAAAACCTGCAGAAGTCACACATTATCTGTGGGAAGTCAATCTTTTCTACACCATCTCAAAAGGAACTTCTCCTTTTCCAAAAGCCTCTCCCAGCCCCATCTTCCCCTTCCCTGCATGCACTGGCAAAGATGGGCAGACAATTATTTTCTTAATATAATTACTAATTAAATATTCCAATCACACTGAAGAGTTCCATTTTCTAGGCTGTGCTGTAACAGGATGTTTAAGTTAAAAAAACAGACCAAGAAGAACCCAAACTCTGAAGCCCAGAACCTAAAGAAGTAACATTTAGCCGTCTTAAATGAAAAGTACCTGAAAAATGTCACAAAGAACTGCACCAGGTCCATGAAGTTGCTGTGCTGTGAGAATGCAATCTGCAAAAGAAAAGCAAATGCTTTCTGTTACTTACTGGAAAGAAAATTCATATTTCAAGATACGTAAAAAGGATTAAAAATGACAAAGGATTAAAAATGGCATCTTTACTCAGATCAATTCATATTTTTGAACAGTTTTTGAAAAAGAATGGAAATATTCTGAGGGAAAAGAAAATAAATTATAACTTCATATTGTTTTGAAAACATATATCCCAAAAATGAAGCTGATTAAGTAACTCTGTCTCCCAGCCGTGTTCCAAGGAATATTCTTCAGTGCACATTGAAAAAAACACTACTTCAAAAACTTAGAACAGAGGTTTTACAGAACTGCAAATAATCTTTAATTAAAACTGAAAATCTTTAATTATTGTTTACACAGCAACCCAAAATTCCATGTTTACATTTCAAACAATATCCAGACAACAGAATCTCCTCGAAGAAGGAACTTACACCAAGAGCTGCAAAGAGGCACGAAGCACAGAAGATGACAGACACTGTGAACACAGCAATGGCATTCATCTTAGCTCTCTGCCCTGCAAGCCAAGAGCAGAGAGCAGGGAAAAACAACGCAGGGCTGGGACAAAAACCAGAGGGAAGAGGCCAACAGGAAACTGGGAGGTGGGCAGAGGCAAAAGGGAAGATTAGGGAGCCTGGGTAAAAATAACACCGTGGAGGGGAGGCCAGCCAAGAGAAAAGCAACTTGTGCAATATTAGGAATCAGAAGCTCTTTCCAGGTACCTCCTATTTCCTCTGCCTATCAATCAGCACCACAACAGGACATTAACTCTTTCATGAAATAACAGAATTTATTTCAGCTTTAAAGTGAAATCTGCACTGGCAAAAGCTTTTCATGGATATTAAATCCATTTCTGCTGTCATTTGTTGCTTTTCTCCCTTAATAAACACTACTTATGGCAACATGAGCATGAACATAAATCCCTCCTCCCAGCAATAGCCACATCCCAAAATTGCTGAAGACGTGTGAAGTGAGTCATTGCTTGGCTTTCTGTTGCTCTGGAACACTTTCTACGACCATATTTGCTTTAAATATCCATTGTAACTTGGTACAGAAGCTGCCCCAAATAGTTTTCTTATAAATAAATTGAAATATTTTGAAGTTGAAAGCTCCTTTGCAGTGCACAACCACTGTGTGGTTGGAAAGTGAACTCCAAACCTGCACACCAGATGCTGCAACCTCAACAGTCCTGCCCACAAAAGACAAGAAAACAGTGTTTCTTATGGATTTTTTGCTTCTGAAGTGCTTCCCAAGAGTCTTCTGATTACCACAAGACAGTGAGCAAGATTTCACTTTTTGAGTAAAAAATCAGTGCCTAGTAACTAAAGTGGTACAGTGTTTGCATAAATGGATATTCTGGAATAAACATAATATTCTGGAATGTCTTTAAGGCAAAGATAATCCTTACTGAAATACCACATTCCAAAATACAAACATGTAACACAGCCAGAATAAAAACAGTAACTTTTCTTAATATTTCTGAGAATAACCATGATGCTGAGTGACTGTAAGAGATGCATTTCAAACTAAAGCCCTTGTTATGTATCAACAATCCTTTAGCAGAAAATGAAAATTAAAAGCACAAAGGAATCACTAACAGCCCATTCCCCTGTGGATGACCATCAGGATCAGTTTCTGTGATGGAAACCAGAACTTGCTCCCATTAGAAGAAACAAGAATCTGTTCATTTTCAAATAAGAGAGATTCCATGAAAGATTAATGAGACTGTTACCAGAGAAGGGCATCTCATGTTTTGATCACAACTGCAGGAAACAAATAAAACAAAAACTAACAAACAAAAAATAATTTAGGCTTATTTCACACAGAAGCCTTACAAGTGCTTTACCAGAGGTGATTCTTTTCTCTACCTGTTGGAGTTCTCCTCCTGTAAAGCCCAATTGATGACCTCTACCTCATACACGGATGAGAAAACCCAGGTTGTTTCCACAGTTTATTCCTCACAAGCTGAAAATACTTTGTGCCATCAAACCTGACCAATCTGTGTCACAGGCAATTTGGTCTCATAACTGTTAATGGTTTGCTTACTTAGAGCTTAATTTCCCCTAATATAATCCGTTCCCAGGACTTAATTAATTCAGATACACTGAAAGTTTGGTTGGAAATAGCTGTTGAAAGGAGGCTGCTCATTCTGGGTCCATGAAAAATACGGCACCAATTTCTTAGCAGTCCAGATTTTTAATTAAGTTTCACTTATGGCAGAAGATTCATTTACCCATTGTGAAAAAAGCTAGTTCTGTAGCAAAGGATGAAGCCTTTAAGCGCAGGAGAGCTCCGTGGGGCTGGTGCTGGGGCCGTGCAAATTCTCCCCAGGGACGGGGCAGAACCTCAGCTCAGCTGCACAATCAAATCCCCACCTCCAAATCCAAGAAAGCCACAACTGTTCAGGTTTAGGCTGGGAGCCCCCCCGGGGCAGCCTCCCCAGCCTGGCCCAGGCCAGCCCTGCTGCTGTCCCCCAGTGCCACACGCCCAGGGCTGCGAGATCCCCCCAGGGAGGGCTGGAGAGCCCTTCTGGGAAGGAATTTTCCCCCATCTGCACCTTAAAGCTCTACCTGGGCACACCTGGAGCAGCACACCCAGGGCTGTGAGATCCCTGGGAAGGAATTTTCCCCCATCTGCACCTTAAAGCTCTACCTGGGCACACCTGGAGCAGCACACCCAGGGCTGTGAGATCCCTGGGAAGGAATTTTCCCCCATCTGCACCTTAAAGCTCTACCTGGGCACACCTGGAGCAGCACACCCAGGGCTGTGAGATCCCTGGGAAGGAATTTTCCCCCATCTGCACCTTAAAGCTCTACCTGGGCACACCTGGAGCAGTGTGCCCAGGCCCCTTTCCCTGGAGCAGCTCCCTGACTCTTCCCAGGCCACCCACGGCCTTCAAGGATGTTTTATACCCTGTTCTTAGGAACAACACAGCACCCTTAGGTAGCTAAGACCAGATAGTTAATTATGTTCATTCCAGAGAATATCACAAAGGCTGTTTATCTTATCTGGAAAGGCACCTTGGAGAGCACAACCACCTGTCCTCCTTTTTCTACTGCCACATCATTTGAAGTACCAGAAAAAGCCACCTGCTTTCCAGAGGACCAGAAGTAGCTGGCTGCATGGACTGACAGAAATTTATAATGAAGAGCTTTACATTTTTTATCATTTGATTAACATAAACGATGAAGCCAAGAAGAAAATTTGGCTTCCTCTAACTAGCCAACATCTAAAAATTGCACTGGTTTTGAAATCAGTGCACACAAATTTCAAAGGAGTTAATGGCAAATGACTTGGCCACAAAACAATATAAACAAGGGAAAAGTATATCTGAACCCAACAGATATTTCAGTAACAGTTGGTATTTCAAACTCAAAATATTGCTGGAGCTAAACTACAGCCTGTGACTGACAGAAATTTTGAAAAACCAATTAGAACAATTATATACCAGGCCTTGGTTTCCATAAGAACTGGAGTTTGTTCTTCAAGAGAAAAGAAAATTGAGAATAATTTTGAGATAACAATTTTGTACTAAAGTAGGCCAACTAAGACCTAAGTTCACCTTAAACCTGTACATGCAACATACCTAAAAATATTTAAACCTCTATTCTTGTCATCTACAAGTGTTCTGAACTCCTTAAAAACAAATTGATTTTCATATACCACTAAGAAAAATCAGTCCACAACCAAATAAGAAATTATGTAGAAATTTTTTGTTAAATCCAGCAAGACGCAAATTTGAGTAACTCGTCCCATGTAAGTGTCCTAAACAGATGGACAGGTCATTCATCACAGCATGTGTCTTTCCAGTTGTGCTGGAAGTTACTGATATTGTACAGGAAGCCAAACTATTCACCACAAGGGATTCAGACAACAACTTCTCCAAACTCAAATACTTTCCAATACTATACATAATATTAGCACTCCCACTATAAAAGTAACTGAAGAACTGGTAATGTAGGAGTTGGGGTTGTTGGAGAAGGCTCTGGAGAGACCTGGCAGGGCCTGAAGGGGCTCCAGGAGAGCTGCAGAGGGACTGGGGACAAGGCCTGCAGGGACAGGACACAGGGAATGGCTTCCCACTGCCAGGGGCAGGGCTGGGTGGGACCTTGGGCAGGAATTGTTCCCTGGCAGGGTGGGCAGGCCCTGGCACAGGGTGCCCAGAGCAGCTGTGGCTGCCCCTGGATCCCTGGCAGTGCCCAAGGCCAGGCTGGACACTGGGGCTGGAGCTGCCTGGGACAGTGGGAGGTGTCCCTGGGACAGTGGGAGGTGTCCCTGGGACAGGGGGAGGTGTCCCTGCCGTGGGACACTGGGAGGTGTCCCTGGGACAGGGGGAGGTGTCCCTGCCGTGGGACACTGGGAGGGGTCCCTGGGACAGGGGGAGGTGTCCCTGTCGGGGGACACTGGGAGGTGTCCCTGCCATGGGATAGGGGGAGGTGTCCCTGGGACAGGGGGAGGTGTCCCTGGGACAGGGGGAGGTGTCCCTGCCGTGGGACACGGGGAGGTGTCCGTGCCGTGGGACACTGCGAGGTGTCCCTGCCATGGATGGGCTTTAAGGTCATTTCCCACCCCAACTATTCTGGGATTCCGTGAATGTACCAAAGAATATTTCAAGTATGGCAATTTCATACCATAATTTGGTACATTTTGGGTCTCTAAAGACTTGAGAAAACACAACCAACCACAGAAATTGTGTCTCCACTGCTTTTTTACCTTGGTAACAACTCAGGGTTATTGAGGCATTTCATTTCTATCTTTCTTCACAAATACATAAAGTGACTAAATTCCCACCAGTAGTGCCTTCCTTTTCATCCCTATTTCATATCAGGGATGACAAAAAGAGAAACTAAAAATTGTATTTTGCACAGGACACGGTCCTAAAATCGAACTGTAAGAAAGAAAAAAAGTCCAATTAACTTGTGAACTGGAGGGGCCCACCAGAGCTGGCTCCATGTGAAGCTGCCTCCCACACCCTGGGGCTTGCTGTGAATTCAGAAGGTATCAAAAGGTCCAACTGCTACATCATGAACCTCACCTGGCAGGTGGGAGAATGCTACAGCACTCGTGGTTGGAAAGTCTACAGGACCACACAGAAATTTAGAGGGTTTGGGGCTGCTTTTTGCTTTTTATTTCAATCTAGTCCCAGCACCAAAGTTAACAAACAAAAAGCAGCAGAAAAAAGTGGAAAGCTGGGAGTTCCACAGGCTTCCAGTGAGAGAAAGCCACAAGCCAAATGAGCTGCAGCGGATATTTATGCACATCTTCCTCTATTTCTTCCCCACAACTCCACTGTCTTGTCTCTTTTTGCTGTGGTTAGAGGCAAGGGTTCAGTGTGACCTTGGCAAACACAGACAACGCTCACAGGACGCCCTGGCCTGAATGCTGAGTGCCTGTGCCTTTCTCAAAGGATCTGCTGGGAAACAAAGGTGCTTTAAGGACTCTTGAGTGATGCCAAAGTCATCAAAACATTCATTCTGCCCTCTAGAACACCGCTGGGGGGGAAACTTCTCTTTTGCTCAGGAATATTGTCGTTCCCCGTTGCAGCTCTCCTGTGGGCACCAACACAGAGTGCCCTGACAGAACTCGGGGCCACTCCAGAGCAGCAGTGAGCCAAGCCCAGGAGCCCTGGCCACGGGAAAGGCTGTGCCAACACAGCAATCCAGCTCCAGCACCTGAACACAGCCTCAGCTCTGCCAAGTGCTGCTGCTTCCTGCATTCTGTGAACATCTTTAATGAGCCATGGAAGTCGTTAAGGCAGCAGGGAGCTGATCACAGCCATGAAGCGCAAAAAGCCTCCCAAAACCACCCCTCAGGAGCTGGGATTTGGGAGCTGACCCTGCTCACTGAGGGATGAGCAAACAGCAGCAACCTGAGATGAGCCTTTTTCAGGCAGGTGGCTCTTAAACTATCTCAGCAAGGTCAGTCCCAAGGGACACTTTCCACAAGGAAGCGTTTGTTCACCTCTGTGGATGATTTGTGGGACTCACACACAGAACATGACATCCAAATCCAGGGTCACAGGGGGATTCCTATCAGCTCTTTACACTCAATGGAAACCTCATCTGTGGTTCAGCTGACCAATGCAGGTGCCTAATAATAAATTTTAAAAAATTATTACCTGACCAGTTCCATAACAGAACCATAAACACTGAGGCACACAGGGACAACTATTTGTAGACCCCTAAGTTTAGACAGTTGAAATTTCCACGGTGCATCCTTGCCCTTGGTCTCATGGGTGCACTAGAAGCTCCATCTGTTGCCTAAAGAGGGGTAAAAGCTATTGCAGCTGTCCTGGGACGCTCAGCTGGCCTCCAGCTGCTGCTCCAGAATCACACAATGGGCTGGGCTGGGCTGGAAGGGCCCTTAAGGACCATCTCATCCCTCCCCTGCCATGGGCAGGGACACCTCCCACTGCCCCAGGCTACTCCCAGCCCCGTCCCACAGCTTTTGGGTTAATCCATGGCCCAGTCACACCAGAGCAGCAGGACATTCTCTTTCACAGGCACCACAAATCTCTGTTTTAAATGAACAGCAAAACTGCACCCAAATTTGGAGGTTAGGTAGAAAACTGAACCCAATCCACAGGGAAAGATTCTCTAGACAGAAAGTTAAACCTTAGGTTTCAGAGAAGAAAGGATCTTAACAGGATTTAATTGTAACTTGAAAAACTCTGACAATCAAGCTGAAATGGAGCATGATCTGGAGGTGGGAGACCCCAGAGAGTCTGTAATGCACCTGGGGCTGCAGGTGTGGACGTCAGAAGCAGCACTGGAAGGGACTCTGAGCTCTCCCTGGAGCCTTCTCTTCTCCAGGCTGAAGAGAACCAGGCTGAATGAGACCCCCAGCCCTCATTCTGTCTCCAGAGCAGAGAGGCTCCAGCACCTGAAGCACCTCCATGGCCTCCTTTGGGCCACTTCATCTGCTGAACAGTTCATCCATCAAATCCATCTTTCTCCAAATCAGAGAGAACTTGCTGCAGCTGGAGAGGTTCCCATGCCCACATTTGCATTCTACAACAGGCAAAAATAAAATCCTCACTCAAATTTGATTTTCACACTACTATTCCAAGTCACTCTGCTCCTGCATGAAGGATGAAAGAGATGAATGACTTACTCCTCACCTGCTGCAATATTAACTGAGCCATTGAGCTTTACAGCACCAATGCTCGCTCCTGTGCAAATATAAACCCTGCTTCACTTCTGAACTTACTCTGAGATGGAAATCCATTTATATTCCAATACTGTGCTGCCTTCCTGCAGTAGTCACAAATTCTCCCTTCTCAGCTAATTGGCTGCAGCCAGCAGCTGGCTCAGAAATGCCAATTCTATGTGTTTTGTCTTCCCATGTGAACTCTCTTGTGTTGTGCAGAGCGAACACAGGCACAACTGTCTCTAAATTAAAAGCAGTGCTTAAGATGTGGTCTCAAATTTCACTGCATCCCAGAAATTATCTCACAAATCTGACAAATGAGAAGTATTTGTTCAATAAACAGCCAGGGGTTGAATTGAGATGCTCATTTAAAGTGCATTAGGAAATAAAATTTGGGAACATCCCATAACTGAAACAGAGAACTCAGCTCAGACCCTGCACACCTCCACATGACAGAAACACACCCAGGAAAGCAAAGCAGGGCCAGAAAAACCTCCGTTCTTCTGAATCCTCAGTGAATTCTCCTGAATTCTGCTGAATTCTCTGAACTTCTCTGTTCTTCTTTCAGGCCACTTACAAGAAGAAAGACATTGTGGAAGTGCNGGAACAGCTGGCCTTGATGGTCTTAGAGGGCTTTTCCAACATGGATGAATCTGTGATCCTGCAATTGCAACAATTATTCTGAAGGGCGCTCTCAGGTACTTGGAAAAAGTGGTTAAAAATGAAGATCCTAAACCTGGAGAGAGAGGACACGTCACCAGCAGGAAAACACTTCAATCCTCTGAGTTCCAGGTCCTTGAGCACCTCCCTCCAGTCCCAGCTGCTGCGGCGGGGATGCTTTGGGAAGGAGAGCACTGCATTGGGGAAGGAAGGAGAGCACTGCATTGGGGAAGGAAGGAGAGCACTGCATTGGGGCAGGAAGGGCTGCCCTGCTTTGGGGAAGGAAGGAGAGCACTGCATTGGGGAAGGAAGGAGAGCACTGCAGTGGGGCAGGAAGGGCTGCCCTGCTTTGGGGCAGGAAGGGCTGCCCTGCTTTGGGGCAGGAAGGGCTGCCCTGCTTTGGGGCAGGAAGGATCCTGCTCCCTGGCTCCGTGCCCAGCTCAGCTCTGACACGCCCTGCCCGTGGGCTCACTTCCATTCGGCAGCACACAGCTCTTGCTGGAGCGTTTCAGCATGCAAAAAAATGAACACTTGAGCACATGACAGCTCAAACTCTCACTCAGACCCTCGAAGTCCAGTCAAAATGACCTTTGCAATCTACTGAGCTTAAAAGGAATAAAAGTTGTTTTCCTAAAGAGCGGGTGATGTAAGTACACAAGAGGGAATCAAGAATAAAAAGCATAAAACAGCCAAAGCAATATTTGCAAGTTTACTTTTTTAGGCTTCAATATAGCTGACAGACGGAAACAGGCAAAACCTTCTGTCTGGCATCATTTCTGACCAGACAAAACACGGGGAAAAATGCAAGCCCGAGTTCAAGGTCGCAGTGGTATTAACGGGGAAAACAAGCTCTGTCTCCTTCCCCAGGAGGCTGCGAATTCCAAGGATCATACTGGATGAGAAATTTGACATGTTTATCAACCCGTAGCAAAACATCCTGTAATATGCCAGATGCAGGAATCTCATCTTTAATAAAACAAAGTAGTAAAATAAGTAAATAAGTAGAATCCAGAATAATATTTATACATATTACATATAGAATCATAGAATGGTTTGGGTTGGAAGGGACCTTAAAGATTATTTAGTTCCAGCCCCAAACTAAATATGTATTTATATAAATAACCAAATTAAAATACCTTGGAATGACAACCTTGTCACATTATTACACAACACTGAAGCCACAAGTTGTCTCAAACCTGGTGTCACATCATGACCTGAAGTGGCAGTAATTAAAACCCCCTAAATTTACTTTAAACAAACCACACAGCATCAGGATCAGTTTTAAAGAGCCACGAAATCAGAGTCATAGGGCTGGGCTGTTTTATTCATCACAGGTTTTTCTGTTGAGAGCCTTGGCTGTGATTTCTTGGTGTTCAAGAAATCTTAATGTGAAAAAACCAACCATGCAGGGTAGGGCAGAATGAACAACCCCTCTATAAGCTCTCATATTTGCATTCAAAACAGTCACTGCCTATCACTAAAGGGTTTCTACAACATGCAATTCACCCTTTTCTCATGAAGAATTTCCCAGTAACCTGCTGAAGTGACCAATCAGTTGATGGACTTTACTTCAATCCTCAGTCAAAATATTAATGTAATTTATTGATCCTTTGGGTCCAGCTGTGGGAAGGTGGATGGTGCTAATCTTGCCTGCAGAACAGACTGCTTAAAGAAGTGACTATACATGACACTTATAACTCAAAAAATAATTTAAGAGAAAAGCAATTAAGAAAAAAACCCTATGAAATCCCCAATCATCCCAGGAATTTATTCCCATACAGGACTGTGACAGTACCACCCTGACCCCAGCTCTTGCTTGCCAACATTGCTGAGAGCAGCATTTGCCAATGCAGCAAAAAAAAGGTCAAAATCTTAATAATGCAAAGTCAGGAAGAAAAGTGAGAGATAAAGGAGTTTTCAGGACATTCCAGGGATGTTTTTTTTTCCCAAAAGCAGCCCTGCAGAGTCAGCTGAGAGCTGTTAAGTGTTTAGTGGAATGCTGGTGTCTCTGGCTCTGTGTTTGTGAGCTAAGCCAGCCCCAGGCTTTGGGGTTTGTCACGCCCCTCAGTTCTGGACAGACTTTCCCTCGTGGTTTAGCCAGGCTGAAGCCACTGTCACATTTCAGTGGGTGGATGCTCCTATTTTACTGCCAGTACCCTTTTCTCTTCTTCATTAACTCTGCTCACTAATCCTTGACTCTTTAAATAAACCTTTGTATCAAGAAAAGTATCTTGCTCTTTCAGCTCCCCAGCAATGGTTCACAGCATTCATTTTCTGAAATATATTTGAATTTGGGGTCTATATTTACATTCAGTGGTGGGTTATGGTGTTTTCAAAAGTTATTCATCACAGAAATACAGCAACTTCAAGCAACCAGCACTAGCCTCACCCACAAGATATTAAAGCCTGATTTGGACTTAAGTTCCATACAAAATTACTTCTGCAATTTTTTATATATTATATTTTCTAGCCCTGCATTTGAAAAAAGAAAAAAATCAGCTTCCTTAAAATTAAGGCAATCAATACATATGTCACTGTCAGATCTCAATAAAACATCACCTAAGAAATGCTCCTGGTATTATTAAATCTGAACTGCAGACTGTCTCTCTGGTATCCTGTAGCTTTTCTTATTTATGCAGCTAAAGTTTTGCAACAGGCATTCAAAAAGACTTGTAGTGCTGTAGAAAGATATTACAACAAACCTCACAGAAGTTTTGCAAGTCACTACAGTTCATCCCAAGAAATCCCAAGTTGCAGATGTAAAAACCCAGGAGTTTGTTTGTCCCTGGCAGGGCCTGAAGGGGCTCCAGGAGAGCTGCAGAGGGACTGGGGACAAGGCCTGCAGGGACAGGACACAGGGAATGGCTTCCCACTGCCAGAGGGCAGGGATGGATGGGATCTGGGGCAGGAATTGTTCCCTGGCAGGGTGGCAGGCCCTGGCACAGGTGCCCAGAGCAGCTGTGGCTGCCCCTGGATCCCTGGCAGTGCCCAAGGCCAGGTTGGACACTGGGGCTGGAGCAGCCTGGGACAGTGGACGGTGTCCCTGCCATGGCAGGGGTGGGATGAGCTGCTCCTTCATCTCCCTTCCAACCCAAAGCATTCCAGGAATGTCTGATAAAAATCCCCCCCAACAACGCTACACCCCTCCATCAAAAGGACTGAAGGGCCCCACATCCTGCCAAGGGTTAACTGCCTGTGAGAGAAATCCTCCTTTCTAAGGATTTAAGAAGGTGCTAACAAAAATATTACTTAATCAAAAAGGGAACAACTTCTAAAAGGAGAAAAATGTCATCGGTTGATGCCAAAAATAAGGTGGCAGGAGCAGATAAAACACAAGCAGCTGTTTCATGTTTTAGAGGACCATTTAACTGCTCTGTTTTAAATCTTTCCATCCCACAGTAGAAGATGTCAGTTTGCCTGCTCTGAAAAATCAGCATGTAATTGCATGTCTCCAAAAGTAATTACATTCAACAGCAAATTTCATCAGATTAACAAACTGATTTACGTTTCATTGTTGAGTTTCACGAAAACCTCTCTCCTGGTGAGAGAGGTGCAGGGAGAGGGGCTCAAAAGCACCTGCAGTTACAGCTAAAGAAAGGCAAGGGACATCATTAGCAAACAACTTTGGCATTACAATGCTTTCAGAAGCAAGAGAAAAAACGAACATTTTTGGAATAAAGGGTCCCAGAGAGTTGAAGATGATTTTATCTCTGAACTTAACATCTCTTCCTTGTTAAATATGCACGAGACACATGAGGAGCTGGCAGGAAAGCTGTGCAGATCAGCAACCTCACTGCCATTCAAGGCTACATAATTATTTTATCAAAGCAATCCCTCCCTATCTGAATGTGGTTTATTCTCTTTGGCCAACAACAAAGACACTTTTTCTTTGCCCTCACCAAGAGCTGTCATTTGATGAGCCTGTTGCTTTTGATTTGAGAATGACACTAATTTAGAGAAAGACTGGAAACCTCCAAGGGCCATGTCCAGTCCTCAGGGGTTATTTATGTCCTGTATCAAATACCTAATGCTTCTTCCAGAGAGGAATCAAGGCATTAGAGACAGTACAGGCCCTGCTTTTTAACTGTGGATGGTTTCTTCACTTGCACTTTTTCCATGTATTGTCAAAGCCTTTTAGTCAGGCTGTAAACCCCAAAGAGGGACATGCAGAGAGCATCACTGCTGGCCGTGATCATGGCACCTGAAGGAGGCTGAAATCCTAAAAGAAAAGGAATGTGTGAGACCTGCTGTTCCTCCAGCTCTGTTCTGGGCCCCTCCGCACCTGGCAGGAGCTAAGGGTACCCCCAAGTTTTCCTTAGCTGTAGCAAAGTGTCATCCATCATTTAGCTCTGGAAAAAAAACAAATGCTTCCTGAACTACACTAAACATGAATGGCAGGCAAAATTCAAGTTTAATTGAAAGTAGTATTAAGATTCTTGCTAATGCAGACCACCTGTTTCAGGGGCAATGCTGCCAATAAAACTAGCAGGGTGGCGAGGAAGAGCATTAGAAGAATTTCAAATCAAAACTGCTTTAATGAAGGAGCTTTACTTTGAACATTGAGGATTTCAGAAGGTTTCAGTATTTACATACTGGAGGTCACAACAGCAATGAAACATTGAAATAAACAATGACAAAGATCACAGTGAGAGCCTTGAGGATTCTGGAGTCTTCTTGAAAATGTAATTCCTGGCAGTTTGCAAAATATTGCCTAGGACTTCCAACTTGACTAGCCACGTTCAGCATCAGAAAAAACAAGAGGCATTCCTGAGCAGGATCTCAGTCTGGTGCACAACTCACCTCGACTGAAAGGCAGCTGACACCAGGTGGCTCCACCTGAACTCTGCCCACACACGGCAGGAAATTCCTGCGGGCTCAGGAAAAGCCCCAGCTCCAACATCACTGCCAGCTCTGCTGAGCCAGACACGTGAAGGGAATTTGCTCTCTCCATCCCTCCAGACATCTCAGGTGTATCACGGGAAACCAGGGGGAACTGTTCCCAGGTCAAAGGAGGCAATTCCTAACTACAAAACAATCCTTTGGGATACCCTTGGCTTGCAGAGAGAGGCAGAGAAGTCTTTTGATGCCTGTAAAACAGAGCTTTGGCTATTCCCTTAAAACAACTCAGGATAGAAGAAAAGGTCTTTAAAAAATGAGTACAGGTCTAATACAGAAAGCACTCGAATCCAAGGAAGTGCCAGTTCCAAAAGGTTTACTGGAGAGCACAGCTGTAGTCCCACACCTATCAGAAATCTCACTTCATGCAGCAGGGCAGCTCTTCACTGGAGCACTAAAATGAGCATTGTCCTTCCAAAGCTGGATGCAGCCATCCTGGCAATGGGAACTGAAGGCAACAGAAGGCAGAGAGGGAGGGCCCCAAAGGAAGGGTTCATTAAAGTGCACATTAACTAATAGCTGACATCTCATTCCTGGGGATGGCCCCTGCAATGGATCTGTACAGAGCAGCTGGAGCTGTGACACCTGGATTTCTCCTGTGGGGCCAGGCTGGGACAGCTGGACATGTTCAGCCTGGAAAGAGAAGGCTCTGGGATGACCTTACAGCCCCTGAAGGGCTCCAGGAGAGCTGCAGAGGGACTGGGGACAAGGCCTGCAGGGACAGGACACAGGGAATGGCTTCCCACTGCCACAGGGCAGGGATAAAAGGGGTTTGGGAAGGAATTCTTCCCTGAGAGGCCATGGCACAGGTTACCCCAAGAAGCTGTGGCTGCCCCTGGATCCCTGGAAGTGTCCAAGGCCAGGTTGGATGGGGTTTGGAGCAGCCTGGGACAGTGGAGGGTGTCCCTGCCCATGGCAGGGGTTTGAATGAAATGGTCTTTAAGGTCCCTTCCAATCCAAACCCATCTGTGATTCCAGGATTCTGTGTGGCAGTCCAAACACAGTCACCTGGATCATTACCAAAAGGAAGCACCACAGACCAAATTCTGTTTTAATTACAGCACCTTTGAGCCTGTCCTCAATTTCCAGGTCTCCCATTAGTGACAGTTTCTGCACTTGCCCTCCTGACACCTCCTGTGCCTGCTGCAATCCCCTGAGGGGCCAGGAATTGTTTCCACCTTTCAGTTCTCCTCATCCTTTCAGCAGAGGAGCCAGAGAGCAATGCAGCATTTTAAGTGGGTTCAACAGCACCTTCCTATCAGGGCAAACAGCATGTTGGAGACAGAATAATTATGCCGACACATGATGTGACTGAGTGAAGCAATCCAGAGATTGTCTTCAAGGTCCCTCCAATCCTGTTTGTTCCATGAACTCTCTGTGTAAAAAGGGATAAAGATAGAAAGGAGAACATATAGATAGACCACCCTGAAATAAGTCAAGTAGAGGAAACCAGAAGGAACTCTGAGAAACTAAAATTGAAGGCAGCAGAGGCAATTTTAGCTATTCTTCCATTACAGCCTTTATGAAATCTGAGTGGAAGGCAACAATTTCAGGGAGTTGAACGTTTCACACCGGTTCTCAAAAGCTCTTCAAACAGTGGGAGCCATGCAATGCTGCTGCAGCCTCCACCATGCTGCACGTGCAGCAGTGCTGCACACTCCCAGGGGCACTTTTTGAAGCCCAACACGTCAAGGAATGGCCAAGAAAATGATATATAGTGAATATCTGAGATTTTGCAAATGGTACATTTTGTATGCAAGGGCTGCAAAATGCCTTCTTTTTTTGTTTCTTGAAGCATTTGGTTCATAATTAATATTTAAGTGTGTGCAAATCAAAATCCTTCAACCAACACTACGGAGAGGAGGAGGCAATTGCCAGTTAATGATACAATTACAAACCGGGTTTGCCTTAATCAGCTCCTAAACATCTGACACATTCTCAGAACCAGAGATCAATGCAAGGCCCTCGGAATCTAAGAGGAAAAACTCGAATATCAAATGGGACAGAACGTTAGTGAATAAAAACAATAGTTTGGGTATGAAACAAGACTAAACCACCAATTTCTATTTAGTGAGTGGTAGCAAACACCATCAGCAGTAAATTGTGATGAAGCAGAAATCTTCCAGCCAGGAAAGAATTTGCTGTACTAGTAGATTGAATTTTCATCCTCCTGTACACTCTGGAGAGGGATTCACTCACTGGACTCTGTCCCAGGTAAACACATACAAGTTTAAAAAGTGTTAAAGCCTGTTGACATTTGTCCAGGTATCTAAGAGAGTTTCAAACTCTCACCGTTAACTACTTGTCAGCTCCAGAACTGCAGTTTCACCTCAGAGTGAGCTGACTCTGCATGGATTGAAACCCATGAGGAGAACTCCTCTGAAAGTTTCTGCACTGAATTCCTCTGCTTCTTACTGGGCTTTGTACAGCTGATTATTTATAATCCATGTCTCTCCTACTCTGAGCTACATTTGGAAAGAGCAACAAAGCAAACTCAAGATGAAGATTAAGCAAACAGGACAAATAGTGGAGAAAAGGTTACTATTGCATTTACATAGGTGAAAAAACCCTCAACTCTTCAATGCCCACTAATGTCCTTTCCTAAAGCACTCCCACTTTGGAGGAAGATATGGAATATTTAGAGCAAAGCTGAAGAGAGGAAGGTGAACAGTTGGGGCTTCCTAAATGCTTCAAAATCCCATGTTTTCAACGTTTGCAGCAAAGATGAGCTCACAAAGCAGAAAGAATTGAAATATCCAGGCACTGTTGAAAGACTTTACCTGGATTTTCAGGAAAGCTTGGCAAGGTAAGGCTTTAAATGAACTCCTTCATGCTTGGAACTGCTCAGAAAGGAGGAATTAGGAAGAGGATTGCTGTCTTTTGAAGGCTTTCTGCATTTTGCTGCTTTAGTTCTTTTACTGAATAATCAGTTTAAGTCATTAACCAGGCAGGGAAAGATATCCTAAACCAATACACTTTAAAAAAGAAATGAACTGAAGTGGTTTGGAGAAGAGGTGGAGGAAGACAGGGAAAGAAGAGCCAGAACTGAGCACTGGCAGAGACCCAGCAATGTCTTTCACAAAGGAGCATTTACACCTTCCAAGTGCAGATTTTAACAGGCAAGGAGAGAGAATGAGCAAGAGACAGATTTCAGTCAAGGACTTCAAGATAAAGTTTGTAATACTTAGAAAACAACAACAGAAAAAAAGGTAGATTGTAGAATTGCTTTGCAGTAAAAAGCTACATTTATAAAGTTTTCTGTTGCAAGGTTTTGTAGACATAAACAGTCATGTTTAAATCCATTTGTTGTATTGAAATTGAAAAAAAGAGAGGACACATGAGTCTATGCATGCCAGTTCACTAAGACAGTCAAACAAAAATATGATTTGGACATGCTGCACTGCTCAGGAGCACCCCAAACACACACATGAGCTGCCAGGTGATGCACACACACGAGGACAGAATAATTTCCAGCAGCTTGGCAGGGCAGAGTTTTCCTGACTTCGACATATTCTATTCAAATCAGTGTAATTTCCAAAGGGAAATTGAAACATGTTCTGTAGCTGCATGACAGTTTAATAGTGGAGGTGCAATGAGAAATACTGGAGGAGACAAGCTAGGAGGTAAGAGAACAGTTTGCATCCTGCCCATACTGCAACATGGAGCTTTAATTAATGAGCCAGTTTGCCCTGAAGGAGTGATCCCAACAGCACAGAACTTTTCTGCAGTGAAGTCAGAGATGAACCCCTTGGAAAACCAAATGAGAGAAGGAAAGCTCTGAATACAAACTATTCCTGAGAAGAATGCAGCACGGGATGAGTCAAGGACTGACAGCCAGAAGTCTTGACATGACAGAATCAGAGAATGTGTGGGTTGGAAGGGATCTGAAAGCTCATCTCTATCCAGCCCCCTGCCATGGGCAGGGACACCTTCCACGACCCCAGGGTGCTCCAAGCCCCAGCCAACCTGGCCTCAAACACCTCCAGGGATGGAGCAGCCACAGCTGCTCTGGGCATTTGTCCAAAAGATCTTTTCCCAGAAATCTGTACCATGATTTAGCTTCTATTTTATCATATTGAACACAAACTACAGAGAGCCACAACTGCACACAAATGAAAACACATGGGCTATGGAAAGGACAGTAGGAACACAGATTGCAGCTGAGAGAAGCTCAACCCAGCACGGCAGATTGCACGAGACCTGAGAGGACACAGTGAGCCCTGGTGTTTATCTATGCACTGAAGAGGAAACAGAAATTCTATGGACCACAGATTGTTGGTCACTGCCAGTCTTCTTCACAAAAACTGTCTCTCCATGAAGAAGAGCTGATGCTATTTTAGACTTTTGTTTTGGCAAGTAATAAAGACATTAAGAAGAGGTGGATAACATTAACTTGGATTGAGTGCATACAAGCACACTCATTAAATTAAGGATAAAGAGAGATCAAGTGTAAGAGAATCAAAGTTCACTCTTTGACTGTGAGAAATGAAATCAAACAGTAAAATCAAGTGGACTAAGGAGATCAGGAATGGGAAAGCTGCCATCTAAATATTTCTCTCAGGTCAAAGATGCAAAACTATTTGAAAGCTGCATCCTCAGAGCTAACCTTGAAAGGGACATGAGGATCAATTAAAGAGACTTTGTATTAAGGAGAGGAAAGGATTCATTAGCAATGTCTTTAAAGCCAGCAAGAAGAGAGAAAATAAGAACTGCCAGAAGCCAAGCTGTGCCATTGCTCAGCAAGTGAAAACAAAGCAGCAAGAGATGTTTCAGCCATACAAGTAAAGGAAACCAGGAGGGGAAGGGAAGAGGGGATGCTGTAAGGAGAGGTAAGAGAAAAACCAGTCAGCTGAATCCCTAACACACAGTCCTGCAGCAGTAAATAACAAAGAAATACATCAGGATAAGGTACAGTCCAGCACTGATTATGGAAAATCAAGTATCAATCAAAATAACCCATAAGGTTATAAAAAAGAAATTTTTTCCTGACTCCTGTGATTAGGAATTTGATGAAAGAGAAGCTCAAATATTTAAATAAATCATTACACAGGTGCTCACCTTTGTACACAGATGGTACTTCCCCTACGACCAGTACTATTTACATCAAAATGAGGAGGTTTGGGACTTGCTGTTTGAGTATCCAATGACATAAAGATTTTACATTGCAGCTCATCAACTCCTCCCTATTTAAAAATTAGGACTTGAAAATAAACTAAGACTTTACCAGTTTGTGAGTAACTCAAACTCTCCAACTTTGGATACTCAAAATTCTCCAGCTGCAAACTGATTACCAAAACTGAAAGTGATATTAAAAAGAGCCCAAAGCCAACCTGCCAAACCTGCAATCAACAAGACAAAGTTTCCCAAGTAATTAAAACCAGTGTCTTTAGGAGAAGGTGATAAAGACATTTCACAAGTATTCCTAATACTTTTTTTAAAATTCAGGAAAAATATCACTATTGCTTAAGGACCTTTTCTCCAGGTAGATCTCATTTTCTTGTTCAATATTATCCTGAGCATTATTTTTGTTGAAAGAGTGAGTTTGCCTGGCCAGTATGTTTGAAACACAAAGAACATTAATGTGACGTGTCAGCCTTCACAAAACAATCAATGAACAAGGGTGAAAACGGAAGATTTGGGGTTCCCATAGTTGACCAAGTTTCTTAAATAAGGGAGAATTCAATCATGCCAAGCTTTATCTGAGATCTGTGGCTGCCCCACGGCTGTACCTGTTCAAGGCTGGACAGGGCTTGGGGCAAGCTGGACTAGTGCAAGCTGCCCCTGCCCATGGCAGCAGGTGGAACAAGATATCTTTAAGCCCCTCCAAACCCAAACCATTCCATGACCTCTGTTCCAGACCCTGAAGGATTTTGTCCTTCAAACACCCACATCACTCTGAGCACACACTGAGCTGATACTTGACCAGCCTACTGCAAGAAGGTGGCCGAGGCTGCTCTGAACTGTGAGCTGCCTCAGCACCTGCAGAATCTGTGACTGCAAGCACAGAGCCACTCTGTCTGATTTTATGGCCACTGAGCTTCATCCACTGCTTCTCCTGCTGCAGCCTCACCAGCACAGCCAGCCCGGCACCCACAGCACTGCCTGTCAAACACCTACCCTGAATAAAGGGCAAGGAAGAGCTGCTCATCCTGCACGTGCCACCAGCCTGAGCAGCAGCAGGAAAGGGGGTGGCCCTTGAGCTGTGCCTTTTGAGAACCAGGCACGAAAGAGCTACTACAGCATTTCTTCTGTCTGCTCTTTCCAGGCTTGTTTTCAGCTGTATCAGCCTTTTTCTACAACAGCAGTATCTGCACATTTGCAGTCAGACACCTTGTCAAGCACAGCCCTGTTAATAAGTGAGTGTCTCTATTTCACATCTTCACATCTTCAGATCCACTGGGCTGAGGCAACATCAGAAGATGCCTCACACCTTCTTCCTCTTATCCAGGAACATCAAACTCTCTCTGCTCTGGGATTACACCAGGCTGCTTCAGCTGGGACAACTCTAAGCACAGCAAACTGCCACAGTTCTTGAGAGAAATAAAAGCACCTTTAAACCATCTGGCAGGTAGTAGCAGCTCTTACCTGTATTTTTATGGGCCAGGTGAAATTGCTGACGTAAACAAAGAAGGTGATGTTCGGGTTGTTGCGGAAATCAAATTTCTCATTGGAGAAACTGTCCTTGTACTCTTTTACATTAGTTCTGGAAACAACTGGAATTTCCTCCCCAGCCTGTGTGCCAGCTGTTGTAAGGAGTAGCAAGAAAAGATATTTCAATGTGTATTTAAGAAAATAAAAGGGCAAACCATCCTGAATTCTAATTTTAAAAAATTCATTCAAAACCAACTATGTTAGTCTGCACTGCACTATCAAAATCACTGTGTATCAAGATGTTGCATTGTTAAAAATCAAATTTGCACTTTTAATGCTTATAAAATACACTATTAAAGTTGAAAACATAGGTTTTTTTAAACTTTTTTCTTCCCCCCTCAGCCTGACAATTTAAGAACACTATGCAAAAAGTACATAGGTTAAACCCCCCCCAAGTTTTCCCAATTAAATCTGCCTTTTTCAGAAACTGATAAATGAAAGAAGCTCCTGAGTTACTTAGATTACCATCAATTTACCTGCAAAACTTGTGGACCAAGTAATGTTGAGGTTGAAGTTTTTAGATGCATTGATAAACATGTCCAGGTCTCTGTTTTGCTAAAGGAAGAAAAAAAAAGAAACCCTGTTTTTAGGATAAGCCATTTTACTCTACTGTTTCCTACTAAATCATTGCTACAAAAAAAAGCTTGAAATTTGTTACTTACATAAAGAGAACACATCAAGCTAAAAATTATATGCTATATTTTCTGAAAGAAGTATTCTCTTACTCAAGGAAAACACAACAATGGATAAAGAAGTCATATGTATAGAATATCACAGGAAAAATCGGGTCACAAGATAGGGGGTGAAAAGAACAGAACAGCTCTGCTCTGGCAACAGCCTGAGAGGGAAGGGATTGTTCAGCCTGCAGAACAGAAGTGCCTTAGAAGAGCCTGAAGGGGCTCCAGGAGAGCTGCAGAGGGACTGGGGACAGGAGATGGAGGGACAGACACAGGGAATGGCTTCCCACTGCCAGAGGGCAGGGCTGGATGGGATCTTGGGCAGGAATTGTTCCCTGGCAGGGTGGCAGGCCCTGGCACAGGGTGCCCAGAGCAGCTGTGGCTGCCCCTGGATCCCTGGCAGTGCCCAAGGCCAGGTTGGACACTCGGGCTGGAGCAGCCTGGGACAGTGGGAGGTGTCCCTGCCATGGCAGGAGATTTGGAGCAGGATGAGATTTAAGGTCCCTTTCAACCCAAACTGTTCTGTGATTTTAAAGAAACTGGAATAGCTCAGAGGTTTTTTCAACAACTGGAAAGAATCAACCTTATGATGGTTTATTATGGTGGCTCCTTATGAAATTTTCCTGTGATGATTTGGGAGTGCACAGCCAAGCCAAGGTGAAACGCTCTGGTTGCTGCATGGAGCAGGACACACCTTCCACATCACAAGAATACACCTGAAGAACTGTAACAATTCATTGCCTCCAGGGCCAAGAGAAGACAGAGGACAAAGTTCAAAGGGAAAACAGAAAAAGTACCTCTTCAGGTGTTGCTACAAAGTTGATTGCTGTGTAATAGCGATCATCCTCCTGGGAAAGGCTGAAGGTGAACTGATAGTCAATGAGAAGAGTATCTGTAAGGAATGCAGGGGGACAGTTAGCCCATCTCCTGGAATAAACTGTTGTTAAGGAAGGCATGATATCACTGAAGGGTTTCTTGGACAGCCAGGACATGACACTGTCATGACACTGCTACAGATTATTCCAACCTACATATGATCCCACATAAGAAATAAAAAGCTCTGGGAGCTGAGCCTAGAGGGGGAAGAGAGGTGGCTTATACTTGCCAGGCAACAGCCACCAGCCTAGATCTAAATCAATATTCCTACCTATACACTGTAAAAATGTGCCAAAAGATTGACTTCTCCAGCCTGCAATACCTCTGTGGTCTAAGGGAATAGCAGAAGAATTCAATAGCTGTGTAATTCCCACTTGGAACTGGACAATTGTCCCCCCCATTCCAGGTTTCTCTACATCAGCAGATTTTCCTGAGAGAGGTTCTACAGAGAAGCTGGGTGGTGATGAACCCAGCTGCCATCCTGCTCTGGGACACATCCCACCCAGGCTTGCCAGGAGCAGCCTTTGGTCTGTCTGTCTGTCCTTCCCTGCTCTCGTGTGCCCAGGCTGGTGTAACCCAGAGCCACTGGTGGGGATGCAGGCACCCATCTCAGCACCCCTCCATTACAGCACAGTGCCGTGACTGGTGCACAGTCCTGAAGCTATGCAGAGACAGCCCCAGCAATAATAAACAGGAATGGATACCCCAGGTGCTGTTTTACTGCCTCCTGGTGACCCCTGGACACACACAAGTCACACGAGCTGCTGATGTCCACCCACAGCACCAAGAAACAGCCAAGGAATGAAACCAAGCATGACTGGATCTGGGCAGCACAAGGTTCTTCCTCTGAGAGCTGGAAAGTTTTGCCTTTCCACACTTTTTGGCCATTTAACCATCCCTACCATTTCAGCAAGGAGTTTGGTCATTCTTACACAGAGATGCCATGAGAAGCCAGCAGTGGCCTTGTTTGGCCACACAAGCAGAATTCAAACAAGCCAAAAGCAGCCAGCTGATCATTTCTGTGCTGGACAAAACCACTACTGGAGACGTGACAGAACTGAAGATTCCATCTCTCCACGCCCGCCAGGCTCCTGACTGCTAAGATTTGCAAACAGAAGCTGGAAAGTTTCCATGAGGTAATCTGAATCTTGGCAAAGGATCTTCTGGAACTCCATGGGAATCCAACTGCTCATTTCAGAGGAAACATGGCAAATTTGAAATCCATTCTAACATGGACCAGAATTTAAAATAAACAGTATTTTGCATTTATAAAAATTTTAAGGATGTTCTTTTGTCTTCTACCTGTTAGGAATATAGTTCAGAGTGCTCTCCAAAAGACCAGATTTCATCTAAGTCACATGAAAAACATTCAAAACATTGTTCAAAAGATCCAATCATCACACAGACCTTATCAAGAAAAGTATTTTCATTCTCTTTAAACAATGTATTTGAGAAAAGTGAAGGTTTTTAGAGCTATTTTTTAGTCCTTTCCTTAATCCTCTATATTTTAAACACATGCTGAGGCAACTAAAACAAGTTTTAAATAAGGTATTTTAAACTTCAAGTACATTTTTTAATCTCCAAATAAATCCCAAAGGTACTCACAGTAACACGTTCCTTTAAGTGGATTTCCCTGATATCTGTTTTCAACTTCACACCTAAAAAGAATATACATTTTTTAATAAATGGATTTTTCTTGCAGTTCTATTTATTCCCAGGCACTAAATACCAAAAATCACAACCTATGCTGATAACAGTACACAATTAAAGATGAATGTCTGAGCTAGACAGGGCTGATGAAGAAATTCCATGTTCCCTGCAAGTCCATCTCATATGCAGTAAAAATGCAATATAAAATCCTGGATATTAACGTTTGCATCCACTTGGAAGGTATTTATTAGCTGTTCACAATGCATGGAACTGGATTAGCTTAGTCATTTATGGCTACTCCAGGTCCTATCCTATAAATGTTTACTCATGTAAGCAATGCTTTAAAAATAAACCTGGCAATGAAATTATTTGGAATTAAATTATTTCCACTAACATTACACTAAAAGCCTTTCTGTTATGTTACAGAGAAACCTCCAGCAAATTTGTTGCTCTAAAACTGCTCCATTAAACTGCTTGAATGTCAAAGGCTCATTTCGGATATATTTACACTCCCACTGAACAACATCAGAGAGCACAGACAGTGGAATCTACCAATTAAAAACAAACTAATGAGGGATAAAGCAAAGCAGAGAGAGGCCAGAGGAGGCCCCAGAGCTGCTGCAGGGCTGGAGCCCCTCTGCTCTAGAGCCAGGCTGGGAGAGCTGGGAATGTTCCCCTGCAGAAGGGAAGGCTCCAGGCAGAGCTGGGAATGTTCCCCTGGAGAAGGGAAGGCTCCAGGCAGAGCTGGGAATGTTCCCCTGGAGAAGGGAAGGCTCCAGGCAGAGCTGGGAATGTTCCCCTGGAGAAGGGAAGGCTCCAGGGAGAGCTGGGAATGTTCCCCTGCAGAAGGGAAGGCTCCAGGGAGAGCTCCGAGCCCCTGGCAGGGCCTGAAGGGGCTCCAGGAGAGCTGCAGAGGGACTGGGGACAAGGCCTGCAGGGCCAGGACACAGGGAATGGCTTCCCACTGGCAAAGGGGACATTGGGCTGGGATGTTGGGCAGGAATTGCTGTCTGGGAGGGTGGGCAGGGGCTGGGCTGGAATTCCCAGCTTTGCTATGGCTACCCCTGGATCCCTGGCAGTGCCCAAGGCCAGGCTGGACATTGGGGCTGGAGCATCCAGGGACAGTGGGAGGTGTCCCTGCCATGGCAGGGGTGGAACAGGATGAGCCCTGAGGTTCCTTCCAACACAAACCATTCTGCAATTCCACCTATAGTTTGGGGGATGGGGATTTTTTTCACCCATCCCTTCTACATGACATTCCCAGTTGAAATGTTTTTAAAATTGGAATTATTCAGGAAATCATTCCATTCATGATATTCCCCAGGGGAAGCACGGGTGGCTGCACCCTCAGTGCAGTCAGTCAGTCAGTCAGAAGAAATGTGCAGATACATCATAACCATGACCATTAAAAAATGGGGGCAAGGGTGTCCAAGGTGGTATGTGCACCATTTTTTTATTTCAAATAAGAAAGGGAAATGAACTCACAGCTGACACTCGTCTCCTTTGATTCCCTTGGTTGTGCAGAAACATTTCCCTGTGTTGGTGTTGCATACAGATGCGTGGCCATTGCACTTGCAAGCTGTCGAGCAGAGGAGGAGAAGATGCAACGTTGAATGAAGAAGAGCAACAAATTTGATAGCAATTAAGTCCTTTAGTTGTCAAACTGAGATACATCAACAATTAACGTGCAGATGAAAAGCCATTTGGTGCTCTTTGCTTTCTTTGTGCTACAGATATGAAAATAGAACCATGCATCAAAACAGAGCAAGCACAGGCTACCCAGGACTGGTGTTTTATATGAAATCATCATCAGGCTCTGCTTTCTAGCCTCAAAAATTCATTTAACTTCCTCTCCTATTGTTAGGCAGCAGGGGTGATATCATAACTAGAAAGGAAAAGACAATATTTGAAATAATTTTGGGCTTGCGAACACATTTCAGCCAAACTCGAAACTCTTGAGAGAAGAGTTTGGAAAATAAAACAAAGCATGTGGGACTTCAAGGGCTTTTTCCATAAATAAATAAATAAATAGGCCTTGGGAAGAATAATGTTTCATCAGTCCTGTTGAGGAAATAATGTCATTATCCACAGCATCAGCAGGAAACACCTGGTGCTAAGATGATGACGTCCATGCTGGGACTAGTTGGGGCACATTCCCCAATATATTTTAGGATAACTTTGCACTGAATGCCATCAAGTTGTGGTTGAAGCAAACCTGCACAGCCCTGAACTACTTCAGGTTTGTGGCATGCCAAAAGAGACCACCTCATACACCTGAGTCTGCTCAAGATCCAACCCAAGGCAGCATGGTGGGGACATACAGATTTTCTTCACAAAATTGCTCCTGATTTAAGCTAAATGCTCATATTGACACACTTTGAGACCTTTATTTATGAAGATGTAGAGGAGAAACATTCACAGAAACCCCAAAACCAAACCAACAAATAAGAACAAAGCCAGTTGACTTTGGTATCTTTTTCACCATCACTGGAGGAACAGATTTAACAACTTGTCCTGGCATGTAGGTGCCTTTTAGGAGTCATTCTGCCAATGCAGGTGCATCCATCTGGAGTTGTGCATAGCAGACTGTAAAATATAAGGGAAAAAGTACACAAAGCAAAGATCCCTTGTTTATGGTCCCTGAGCTTGCTGGGAACAAGATGCTTTAAAGGCTGGAGCCTCCTTGTTAAGAAGACATATTCCTCCTCGTTAAGCAGCCATGCCAATCAATGCACCAGCAGATTCTTAGACATGAAGTCCCCATCCTGAATATCTCTGCCAGCCTTGAACCTTATTTTAGGAATCCTTTTGATATCTTCTTTCTGCTGGCACATAATGGAAGCTATACTGTATCAGGGACACTTAATTGTGCTTCTCAGATGTGGAGGAGTGGTTTCCTAGCAGCAACACAGAGCAAAATAGGAAGAAGCAAAAAGGCCTATTGTGGGAACAAGGAGACTGAATGAAAATTCAACAAAATAGTTGTATTCAGTGAAGGAAACACTCTTTTCATTAGTTCCACTTAAAGAAAAATAAGTCTTAGTACTATTGAGAATGTCTTGTACTTCTTTCCTTATGCTTTGCACAAGGGAAGCAAAGTGAAGTTGGATCAATATTCAATATGAACACACAAGAAATTTCTCCTGATTTTTATACCTCAGGTTGTTTAAAGGCAGATTGCAGCATCTTGAGCAATAACATTAACTTTTCTTCCCTCTCTGCTCTTTAGCGTTTCAAGAAGACTCAACACTCACATATCTCTATTTAGAGTAACAGAATCTAATCATTTGTCCCCTTTCCTACAAGCCTGTAACTGGACATCATTCACTAAAGACCTGGGACAGGCACAGAGACGTTTTCTCGTGGCTTTTCAGACCCCTTTAAACTCTGGAAACAAACCATTGATGGAATGCTCCAGACACCCTCACTGGAGTCTGCAAAGGACAATTTCCCGCCGGAGTCGGACGATAGAGCAGAAACCCAAAACCACTGGAACTGGCTTTTGGACTGTGAATTGTGGTACCAGCCTGATGATGAACCACCTTGCACCTTCCACCAGATGAGTCTCCTTCTACCTTCTCCACAAAGCACGGGTCACAGACTCCGCGCTGGTTATCGGGATCATTCCTCCTCTTCCCGTGCCTGTGACGGTCCAGCTCCCAATGGCAAGGCCATCACCCACCTGCCCAACCCTGTTCTTCCAGGCCACGTGCCTTGGCTGCCCTGCGGGGCCCCCTGAGCCCTGCCAGAGGGAACCAGGCAGGTCCATGGCACCAGCAACTCACGGGCCACCAGCCAAGGCTGCCTGGATGTGTTGGGAAGCGCCGCCACAGCTGCAATCTGATCTCAGGCATAATAACATCATAACAGTGCCTTCCCTTCACTTGCAAATAACTTCCTTATCTCCCACCAGCATATTTTCATGGGAAACTTTAAACAGAAAATTCAGAAAAATCCTGGATGCAGAGAAAGCACCTTGCAGCTATTTTTACATTTGATGTGCTGCTTTTCCTGCCCTTCCTCATTAATACTGCTCTACTTGGACACTTCCTAAAAGCAACCTCTGAGGAGTGATTTACCTGCCATTTAGTTATCATCTGCCTAGCCCTGCCAACACCAGAGCAAATGATGTGATGCAAACAATTTTTTCAGCAAAATAACTGCAGTTTGACAAAATATTTTCAACACAAGTAATGTAATCTTGTGATGGGGCTTTTTACAGGGATATGTAGGACTGAAGGCACTGAAATAAAAGACAGCAAGGTTAGATGGGATATGGGGAAGGAATTCTTCCCTATGAGGGTGTGAGGCCCTGGCACAGGGTGCCCAGAGCAGCTGTGGCTGCCCCTGGATCCCTGGCAGTGCCCAAGGCCAGGTTGGACACTGGGGCTGGAGCAGCCTGGGACAGTGGGAGGTGTCCCTGGGACAGTGGGAGGTGTCCCTGCCATGGCAGGGGTGGCACTGGGTGGTCTACTGGAACCCTTCCAACCCAAACCACTCCATGATCCCAGGACTCACACTAGGCAGTGAGTGTGCAAACATACAGATGTTTGTGTGTCAGGCTGAAGTGTACACCAACAGTCTCCAGCATGGCTGTGACTCTGGGCTCTAAAAACACAGCAGCACTAAGTATTGCTCACAAATGCACAAAGAGAGTGAAATCAGCACATTATTAATGGGAAAGGATGGAGGGACCACAGGTCAGAGAAGGCAGAAAACAGGAGGTAGCTCTGCTGATCGTCAGCCAATCCTTATCTGAAGAATTCCCCTCTGGAAAGGTTTTCACCAAGCAAAAATGACTAACAGGCACCAGTCAGCCTGGCTGCATCAGATAGGGTGATTTGCTCTTGCTTTCCCTTTCCCAATACACCTCAGTCTTTCTGCCCAGGTTCCTCCTTCCCAGTAAATAGTGTTAAATCACAGCAAATTAAAAACCTGGGTCCAAAGCACTTGAGAGCAAAGCACTTCTGACATGAGCTACTGGTTCCATCAGATAAGGCATGAACACTGTTCCACAATCTCTCAACACATTTTCTAATTTCTTTTCCAGGCATCTGGATGATTTCAGTCTGTCATTCATTATCTCAACAACAAACTACTTTGGGACAATCCTTATGCACAAGAGGCCAAAGGAACTTACTCTCTATTTCTACACGCATAGAAAAGTGACACCTACCAACAGGCACGTTGTGATCCAGAGATTAAACCTGAAAGTTCAGGGGAGAATTCTGTATTTTCTCAGGCAACTCAGCCTCAATTTATTCATTACTTTCAAGTAAACTTTAGAGCATTTCAAAGTATCTTCACCTGAAATGAGTTTATGAGTATCAGCAGTATTTAATCTGACAGATAATGGTGTGAAATCAAGTGTCAGGAATGCACCTTCTCCATTGTACCCATGTTCCTGTGCTGTCTGTTGGAATTCCACATCCTTTTGCTCTAAGGGAGGCAGCTGTATCCCTGTGAGTTTTTCACCCCCTTCCTTGAGTCTGTCCATTGGGAAGTTCTTCATAGCCTCAACCATCATCACCTCCCTCCTACCTGAGGAAACAGGACTCCATGCTCCTACTGACCTCATGTTCATCCAAAAGGTCAGCACTACTTCCAATAAACATACTAAGTTAATAGCCAAGGATTTTCTACTGGATTGTCTCCACACTTGGAAGAAGCAATAAAAAGTTTTCAATGTCCACTCATTAATCACCTCCACTTCATTCTTCCAGGCTGTTCACAAACCACGCACACTCATTTCACAGAAGTACTGACACTAATCTGAGCAATGCTATTTTTATTCTACCTTTTCCACCACTGTACCAAATGGTCTCATTCCACCTCACTGTACTCCAGTAACATAATCCACTGGACCAGTGCTGTTTAACATCTCTGTTGATGACAGGGGCAGTGGGACTGAGGAACCCACAGTAAGTTTGCTGGTGACAAACTGGTAAGGTCAGCATGCTGCAGGGAAGGAGGGACATCCAGATGGACCTAGATGGCCTCCAGCAATCCCTGGATAGCATCAAAGGGGACCTGGACAGGCTGGAGAGGTGGGACTGTGTGAACCTCATGAGGTTCAACAAGGCCAAGTGCAAGGTCCTGCAGCTGAGTTGGAGCAAGCCAGAGCACAAACACAGGATGGGCAGGAATGACTGGAGAGCAGCCCTGGGGAGAAGGACTTGGGGGTGGTGCTGGGTGAGAGCTGGACATGGCTCAGCCCAGAACCCCTGCCATGGCCTGGGCTGATCCCAGTGTGGGCAGCAGGGGAGGGGCACTCTGCCCCTGTGCCCCCAGGGGAGAGCCCAGCTGCAGAGCTGCCCCAGCCCTGGGGCCAAGAGCAGAAGGACGTGGAGCTGCTGGAGAGAGGCCAGAGGAGGCCCCGGAGCTGCTGCAGGGCTGGAGCCCCTCTGCTCTGGAGCCAGGCTGGGAGAGCTGGGAATGTTCCCCTGCAGAAGGGAAGGCTCCAGGGAGAGCTGGGAATGTTCCCCTGGAGAAGGGAAGGCTCCAGGGAGAGCTGGGAATGTTCCCCTGGAGAAGGGAAGGCTCCAGGGAGAGCTGGGAATGTTCCCCTGGAGAAGGGAAGGCTCCAGGGAGAGCTGGGAATGTTCCCCTGGAGAAGGGAAGGCTCCAGGGAGAGCTGGGAATGTTCCCCTGGAGAAGGGAAGGCTCCAGGGAGAGCTGGGAATGTTCCCCTGGAGAAGGGAAGGCTCCAGGGAGAGCTGGGAATGTTCCCCTGGAGAAGGGAAGGCTCCAGGGAGAGCTGGGAATGTTCCCCTGGAGAAGGGAAGGCTCCAGGGAGAGCTGGGAATGTTCCCCTGGAGAAGGGAAGGCTCCAGGGAGAGCTGGGAATGTTCCCCTGGAGAAGGGAAGGCTCCAGGGAGAGCTGGGAATGTTCCCCTGGAGAAGGGAAGGCTCCAGGCAGAGCTGGGAATGTTCCCCTGGAGAAGGGAAGGCTCCAGGGAGAGCTCTGAGCCCCCGGCAGGGCCTGAAGGGACAAGGCCTGGAGGGACAGGACACAGGGAATGGCTTCCCACTGGGAAAGGGGAGATGGGGCTGGGATGTTGGGCAGGAATTGCTGTCTGGGAGGGTGGGCAGGGGCTGGGCTGGAATTCCCAGATTTGCTGTGGCTGCCCCTGGATCCCTGGCAGTGCCCAAGGCCAGGTTGGACACTGGGGCTTGGAGCACCCTGGGATAGTGGGAGGTGTCCCTGCCATGGCAGGGAATAGGAATGAGATGAGCTTTAAGGTCCCTTCCAACCCAAACAATTCTGTGGTTCTGTGATTAAATCTCTTAGGAGCAAGAAGCACCTTCCCTCACATCTGCACCTCTCGCAGCTGGGTTCTGGTTTACAACTGGTCTTTCCATGCCACAACATCGAAAAATTCACAGCAGTTCAAAACCAAGCCACAGGGTTGGAGGTCAAAACTCCAAGTCTTCCATGTATATTTCTCAATATTAAATGCATTGGTCTTTCAAGGAAGACTTTTCCCCAGTTTGTTAACTGGATCTTGCACAGCTGAAAACAGTTCTTTGTGCCAAAGAGTCCCAAAGCACTTCACAAACTGAAATACAATTTTAACAGAGTTCTCCTAATCCTCAACTGAAATCCAGCCAAGTCCTCGGTGAAACATGGCAAGCCTTTATGAAGCAGACAGTTTTAACTATAAACACACAACACATTATCCAAACGGAAGAGAAGGTGAAACTCAGATAAGCAGAAATTTGTTCAAGACATTTGGATCAACACTTTCTTTTAAAAACAGGATCATCAAACACTAAAATACAGACATTTTTCACTGTGGTCATTCCAAGTTTAGAAAAGAGGGTATAAAATCATCTTTATGTGCAATGAAAGTAATTTTACTCTGCAGTTTGAGTGTCTTTGATTAGAGGACACAAGAACTGAGCCTCGCCTGCAGAAAAGAAAAGGAGAGTCACCAGGCTATAATTTGTGTTAAGAAGCAGAGGAATGAGCAAAGAGTGAAGACACGAGGAGCTGAGTGCAGGAAGCTCTCACTTACGCTGGCACGTGCCCCCGTTGGTGGGATCCCCGTAGTAGCCCGAGACACACATCTCACAGTGCTTGCCCGTGGTCAGGTTCTCACACTTCTCACAAACGCTCTCGTTCACACACTTGCTGTGCCCATTACACTGACAGGCTGAAGAAACAGGAAAACTGTGAGTATTGGTGCTGAAATACAGCTCACAGAGACCTTCAGGAGTCTGTGCTGGGCAGAGGATAAATGAAACCATTTCATGCACCTTCCCAAGAGGTTCTCGTCTCTTGCTAGTGATACATGGACCCAAAGACAGGTGCAGCACATCAAAAAATGAAATTTAAAGCAACACACGGAAAACTGAACTGCAAAACATTACATGCACATTGGACTGGAAGCTTGTGGTGGGATGGATTTACAAGGAACAGGGAGGGGAGTGTTGGTTTTGTGTCAAAAACATTAGTTAAAAACCATCCTAAGCACCATTAACTCTTAAAACAACCTTCAAAGGAAGATCTGCCTTTCTTTCAAACAGCCTTAAAATAAATAAACAAACAAAAGTTAAAAATCTCAGTAAGGTTTGTAGGGAAAGGAAATTTTTTTCTCAAGTAATAAATAATAATGTCTGCATGCAACAAATCTGTGCAGCTCAGCTGCTTCACAGCTCCTTTCATCTCCAAGTGTGTAATTTCTATTTGTATTCCATGCTCTTCTCCTCCCTCCATTAACAGGAGGGAACACAAGACATCACCATAGTCTTAAAACCTCTCTCCCCTTGCACTTAATCAAAGTGTTGGGCAATTAAAGGCTGCTGGTTTACCTGGACACTGAATGAAGGACCAGTTATAGGTGCTCTCCACAGGACACATGCTGACATTGAGGACGGGCTCCAAGCTGTGTTTCCCTGGTGGGGATGGGGTTGGCATCTTGACGGGCCCCCGGAAGGAGCCCTCGATGCACTTGCCCTTGCCGGTGTTGCTGGGATCCGTGCACCACCCGCAGCCCGGCTGCTCCAAGCACTGAGCACATGTGCAGTAGCCTGAGCAGTTTTCAGCTACAAAAAAAACCCAAAACACAAAATTGTGGAATAAATCACTACCTCAAACACAGGCAACAAAAAACGCAGAATGTATTCTGCGTATTTTTATCTCACCAAAATATTTATCTCATCAAATCTAGAAATATTTATTCTGATATTCACAATAACATATTTATTCCTATCAGCATATTTATTCCAGAATCTAAGCTAACTATTAACAAAGGTTTCAATAATCAATGAGTTACAAAACAGCACAACACACCGAGGTTTTTCAAAGCATTACATGCTACCCTCTAACACCAGAGGTTAATGTTCCCTCTACAAAACATCTCTGATTGATTTAAAATAGATCGGGTGATCAAATGAGCCACCTGGAAGCAAAGGCTAAAAACCAGTCAGTTTAGTCACCCTAAGCCTCTTCCTACCACGTTTCAGCATCACATGCTATTATTTCAAGTATTTATCTGAGTCAAAAAGCATAGCATACAAATAGGAGAATAAAATTCCACCCTTTAGCCCCTCCTTTCTCTAATGGGATTGGATTTTAGGGGTGACAAAGTCTTTACATACAGAAAACTTTTTCTATTCCTTTCCCCAGACCATCTTGAAAAATATTTTCTGGATTCTCGGTGTTGCAAGATGAGCAGATTTTCTATTTTGATGTTTAAATAGACAATATTTGCCTTTAAAAGAAAAAAAAAGTTTGTTTTCCATTATTTTAGCTTACTCATCTCCTGCCTGATGCTTCCTTCAACTTTTGACCTCTGGCAATAAGGGAAGTTCATATTCTTGTGTTCCTTAAATTCATTTTCTTCATCTCTTATTTTGCAACACTTTGAGCTGCTTGTGATGCCCCTGCTCACACCCAGCTCCTAAAGAATTCAACATAAATAAAATAATTTCTACATCTTCACTTGTTTTAATCTTTTAGGCTCTTCTACCCCAGTTAGAAAACACACTGTTCCAAAGTGCCATAAAGCTTTTGCAGTTTGCTCACATCTACCTCAAAGGAGCAAAAAAGTAAAGGGATTATTTAAAATGAGGTAGGAATTCCCACTGCAGCAGACAATACTTCAGAAGAAAACACGGGCGTAAGGCCTAGTCTGAACTTGGTGAGCAGGCGGCCACAGAGCGGCTGGGGTGGGAACGGGCCGCAGTCACACACCGTGTGTCGGCACTCACACACCGTGTCTCGGCACTCACACGCCCTGTCCGGGCACTTACACACCGGGTCTCGGCACTCACACGCCGTGTCTCGGCACTCACACGCCCTGTCCGGGCACTTACACACCGGGTCTCGGCACTCACACGCCGTGTCTCGGCACTCACACGCCCTGTCCGGGCACTTACACACCGGGTCTCGGCACTCACACGCCGTGTCTCGGCACTCACACGCCCTGTCCGGGCACTTACACACCGGGTCTCGGCACTCACACGCCGTGTCTCGGCACTCACACGCCCTGTCCGGGCACTTACACACCGGGTCTCGGCACTCACACGCCGTGTCTCGGCACTCACACGCCCTGTCCGGGCACTTACACACCGGGTCTCGGCACTCACACGCCGTGTCTCGGCACTCACACGCCCTGTCCGGGCACTTACACACCGGGTCTCGGCACTCACACGCCGTGTCTCGGCACTCACACGCCCTGTCCGGGCACTTACACACCGGGTCTCGGCACTCACACGCCGTGTCTCGGCACTCACACGCCCTGTCCGGGCACTTACACACCGGGTCTCGGCACTCACACGCCGTGTCTCGGCACTCACACGCCCTGTCCGGGCACTTACACACCGGGTCTCGGCACTCACACGCCGTGTCTCGGCACTCACACCCCGTGTCTCTGCAGCCCTGCCGCGGGCAGGAGCCGTCCCCTGGGGCAGTGAGCAGAGCCCCGTTCCCTTCCCGCGGGGGACTTCCAGCGTGCCCCACACGGGCCTCCATGCCTTCCCCAGCACCCCCGAGGCAGGAGCGGGCACTCACGCGGACAGCTGCTCATGGTGAACCACTCCATGCACTGCCCATAGGGGAAGGAGGCCACGTAGGCGTTGGAGTCCACGCACTGCTTCATGTTGCTGCACCACATGCACTCGGAGCTGCCGCTGGTGCACTCCCCGCAGGCGGCGCGCAGCGCGCACGGCGTGCGGCACTGCTTGGCGCTGTGGTTGGCTGTGGGCGAGGACAACTGTCAGTTCCCTTCCTCAAACAACCGCGGGCCGGCATTTAACAGACGGCACCACTGGGAGACGTCTGAAGCACGATTTACTGCCTCAGTCTCCAGGAGTGAGAACACCTTCAGCACGTAGGCCAGCATTCTGAAGTCAGTGGTCAGTGGTCACAAGATCACAGGTTGCAACGTCTCTTAAAGGTTAATGAACCAATAAACTACTGCCACAAAGAATGTTTTTACTTTCACACCAATCCCTAATTAGTCTTATACGTCTCTGCTGCAGTGCAGACTCTCGAGACCAATCATCTAATGACACAAACTTACAACACTACACCTTAAAACTTCTTACTACCTTTGTAACTACTTCTGTATTTTAAACTTTAGACTCTCAAACTTTCCACTACAGAGCTTAATATGTCTCCACTTAAACTACAAACTCACATTCTTACTTATGGCCTCTAAATTTGGAAGCCTTTTCCAAGGTCTCAGGTCGAACCCTTTACTCTCTGCTGTACTTGGGCCTGCATGCACAAGGTTTTGAGAATTTTCCATGCCTTGATTTCCCACAACCATGGAATGATTCAGCTTGGAAGGGACCATAAAGACCATCCCATTCCACCCCTGCCATGGCAGGGACACCTCCCACTGTCCCAGGCTGCTCCAAGCCCCAGTGTCCAAGCTGGCCTGGGACACTTCAGGGATGCAGGGGCAGCCACAGCTGCTCTGGGGAACGGTGTTATGAGCGTGGTCTCTTGTTCTCTGCAGTTCTGCTGATATATTCCTCAGTTACCCTCCCCAGCAAAGTGCAGGGTAGAACTCTGTTTTACATGAGCACGCAGGGACGTGTTTTAAGTGATTTGATCAGTTTTAGACATCAAACAAGCACTGAAAGCAGAACTAACTCAGGAGTTTGTAGTATGAGCCAAGGCTTTAAGTTTTGCTTCAAGTAACTCTTCTCAGACCATAAAAATTAGGGCAAAGCTTCAACCCAAGTACTGCAAGTGAAAAAATATGGAATTTTGAGTTCAGGTTCCACATTCAGGATTTGCCTCCTGCACTTCCACAAAGAACTATTTCAACTGGGGCAGTGTACTTAAAATTATTATTTAATCAACCAACTTCTCTAATAGTTAAAGAGGTACTAATTGGTATTCAGAAATAATCAGCTACAATGGAGAATTAACAGACCAAGCCATCTGAAAAGATACGCAGTTTCAACAAAGCTGGAAGACTTTTCCCAAAAGCAAATAGCTTCTTTTATTCAAAGTTCTCATATCTCCAAAGTGTCTTGGCCAATTAATTTCAAACTTTGATAAAATCCTCCTCTGGCTACATAGCGGGGGAAGGAGAAAACGGGAATTCAACTAGAAAGTTACTTTTCTTTTTTTTGTTTGTTTTTTGAAACAAGAATTGCTCCACACCATAATTACCCTAAATGTCACATGTAGGTATGCAATTGAGAAAAAAATAATTAAAATCATGTACCTCAAATATTTTACAGTTAACAGCGTAAACGTTGAGCTATTTTTAAAATTTCTATTTCCTGCATAAAGTAAGTACACAAGACAGTGGTTCAGAAGTACTTTTCTTTGGCAAAGTCATGATGCAGCTGGTTTAAAATGTAATGAATTGCATTCTCTTTACTCTCTAGGAAATATAAATCAAGCAGTCAGCTGTTGTTACCTGGCCTTTCACAGACAGTGCCATTGACCTCGTTGATACACGTTGCTGCCTTCAGTCCCTGATGGGAAGGCTCAGCTAAATACCCACAAAATCCAGCATCACTTGGTTCATTGGGAAGCCACTGGACGAGGGTGTTGGTGAAGGGAGACATGTCCTCCCAGCACCAGTAGGACACATTGATTTTCCGCAGTCCAACCCAGGGAGTTAAAGTTTTGGGCTAGAAATAAAGGAGCAGGTCAAATCTAAATTAGTGTTGCTAGCCACAAACTTCTTAATATAAACATCCTATCACACAACTATTTCTACTGGCACACTTTCATTTTGGGGAGGAGCATTTGAGCTCTGCTGGTATAAAATGTGTTTTTACTGCTAAAATAAGTAAACATCATCTACTTCAAACTGATTTTATGCACTTTTATACCCCAGAGCTGCAGCTTCGAACAGCAGAAGGGTTACAAAGCATATCACGCTAACACCAACATATTTTCTTGTTATTACTAAACATCTACATACAGTTTACTAGAAAAAGGAACAACTGCAAAGCAGAGCCTCCCCCAGCACAGCCACCAGTGCTCCCAGCCCCAATGTCCAGCCTGGCCTGGGACACTGCCAGGGATCCAAGGGCAGCCATAGCAAATCTGGGAACTCCAGCCCAGCCCCTGCCCACCCTCCCACACAGCAATTCCTGCCCAACATCCCAGCCCAATCTGCCCTTGCCCAGTGGGAAGCCATTCCCTGTGTCCTGTCCCTGCAGGCCTTGTCCCCAGTCCCTCTGCAGCTCTCCTGGAGCCCCTTCAGGCCCTGCCAGGGGCTCCCAGCTCTCCCTGGAGCCTTCCCTTCTCCAGGGGAACATTCCCAGCTCTCCCAGCCTGGCTCCAGAGCAGAGGGGCTCCAGCCCTGCAGCAGCTCCGGGGCCTCCTCTGGCCTCTCTCCAGCAGCTCCACGTCCTTCTGCTCTTGGCCCCAGGGCTGGGGCAGCTCTGCAGCTGGGCTCTCACCTGGGGGCACAGGGACACAGTCCCCCTCCCCTGCTGCCCACACTCTAGGATCAGCTCAGGATACAGTTTCCCACCTTATAAGCATTCTATACTAATATCCATTAAAACAGGCTCCTAGTCTCTTTAGGTTCACTTTTCAAAGGACTTTGGAAGTGGAAAAAGCCCCCTGTAAATTAATAGTTCTTTTTTACACGGTGTAAAGACTTAAACAGTATGAGGGAAGGGTTACCATGTGTCTTTAGGAATTTCCTCTACACTCAGCTACTGGAATATACAAAAACACCTGGAGCTGTCAGAATCATGTATTTTTACAGTACCCCAGGCTTGGCTTCCTTGTTTTACCAAAGGTTTAACGAACAATCTTGTTCAAACTGCACCCCACCCTTCCTCAGCTAAACTGGCTCCTGTCGAAAACACTGTCATTTTGAAACTCCACTTTAATATTACAAAGGGAATCAAAGCAGGGCATGTTCTTGTGTTAACAGGGGAATATTTCCCTTAAGTACTGAAGAGTGTTCTCCCTTGAAAAAAAGCAATCCTGCTGCCCTCAGCCTCATTTTTCCTAGAGAAAATGCTTCCCACTGTGGCCTTGGACACCCAGGAGTTGTTATTCTGATGTGCCACCAGGCCACAGCAGCTTTCCAGGATAATCCAGGATTTTACAAGAGATGCACAGCATCGTTGTTTGTCAGGGCTGTAGCACCACCTACACAACCTGCCCTGAACATCTCCCTCCTTTCTCCCAGGGACTGGAAAAAATATGTACTTATTTCATGGATGCATGAAGAGGGAAAAATTCCAATTCACTTCTCCCTGGGCCTGACAGAAAAGCACCTGCCACTAAATCACACACAACACCAAATAAGCCAAGCAGCTCTGTGGAATGAGAGGGCAACATTTTAAACAGCTGCTTCTCTGAGAGGAGTAAATAACTCAATACTTTACATTAAACACCTCCACTGCCCCAAAGGGACTTTTATGTATAAAATACTGTGTACAAGTCACCAGAGGGCTCCTGCTGCAGTCCTGTATTCCACCGGGGAAATGCAGGTGTGATTCCAGTACAGAAAGTGGTATCTCTAAGGCACTGTGTATGTTTATCTTTCCCACCTACATTCTCTACAATTTCAGCTTAGAAGCATCCAGAGGGAACACTGAATTTCGAAAGAAAATCAGTTGGTGTTGGTTAAGAGGCATTTCCATTGTGTACAGAGCACACAACACTCTGGCAAGGACTCCTCCACAGCCACGGCTTTGTTACACAAGAGACGTACAAGAGAAGCACTCACCGAAGACTGAATCTTCTGCAGCTCCTTCAGAACAAATTCCACCTTCTTCTGGGTGGTGAGAGAAGCCAGTAAAGCACCATTGGACCTGCAGGACAGTTTGGCATGATCATAATTCTCCTTGGTGTTGGTGATCTTCAGGCAGGAGTTGCCAACCAAATGCCAGTTGGTTCCACAGATGTTTTCTAGGGGACAGGGGGGGGGGGGGGGGAGAGAAACCCAGAGATGCAGTTGACCTTCCCAACAATCAAGGTAGTGAAAGAACCTTGAAAAAACATGAGCCCAGGTGAGCAAGAGGCCAGTGGCCCCTGGGCTGTGCCAGCTCTGGGGTGGCAGCAGGGCCAGGGCAGTGCCCGTCCCCTGTGCTGGCTCTGCTGGGGCACCTCCAGGGCTGGGACAGCTCTGGAGAGCCCTGGAGGGGCTGGAGCCTGTCCAGGGAAGGGAAGGGAGCTGGGAAGGGGCTGGAGAATTCCTGAGGGAGCTGGGAAGGGGCTGGAGAATTCCTGAGGGAGCTGGGAAGGGGCTGAGCCTGGAGAAGAGGAGGCTCAGGGGGCACCTGGTGGCTCTGCACAAGTCCCTGCCAGGAGGGGACAGCCGGGGGGGTCGGGCTCTGCTCCCAGGGAATGAGGGGAAATGCCCTCAAGTTGTGCCAAGAAAGGTTGAGGTTGCATAACAGGGAAAATTTCTTCCCTGAAACTGTTGCCAAGCATTGGAAGGGGCTGCCCAGGTGAGTGGCGGAGTCTCCACCCCTGGAAGTGTTCAGAAAATAAGCAGACATGGCCCTTAGTGCTGTGGCTCAGTGCCATGGCGAGGTTGGGACAGAAGCTGAACTTGATGATGATGATGATGATGATGATCTTGGAGGTCTTGTCCAGCCTTAATGATTCTATGAACCCTTCCACTAAGAAATACCTACAGCCCCATACCAAACCTGTACGAGTTAGAGGTGTACTCAGAAATGTTGATACATAATAATATTGGAGGAGAAGGAAATCTGTTTAGGGGAACTGAGGTCTGAGATCAGCATTTGCTTATCTGCAGTATGTAATCAAGGCACTTATTACAATGTTGAATAGTAAAATTGTTGTAGGAGAAAGAGGAAAAAAAACCACTTTGTATTTTGTTGATGTCTTGAAACCACTTATCCACTCACACTTGTAGGGGACCTTTTGGCAAGATAAGGTTGTTGTGCTAATCCTGCCCACAGCACGAACTTCCAGGATTAATCCCTGCTTCAATTTGAGCACAATCCCACTACTTAAGAATTCCTTACACTTTGTGATTAATTATTTCCCTTACAGAAAAAAACCCTGATGGTGCATTTCCAGTGTGAATCCAGACTTAACAGATAGAAAAGCTCTCAAGTGTCAAATTTTCAGATGAGATTTTTACACATATGATCAGGTCATCCCCTTTTCTACATCAAATAAAACAGAGCAAGCTTTTTATCTATCTCACTGAAAGATGCTTTTCTCACTTTCATTGCTCTTCTTCAAAGTCTCCTCAATTTTAAACTGTTGCAGACTGGCAAACACCAGACCTGGACATGTCCAGACCTACCAGCTCCTAGGGGAAGGTTTTCCATGTGCATTAAAATGTCCTGTCTAATGGGTTTTCTTCCCTTTCTCAATATTTTATTGCCTACAAATGTTAATCACTGAGGATCCTGTATTTCTCTCCCAGTCATTGGGATTAAAAAAAAAAAATGTATTGCAAGGAAACGAATAAGCAGCTCCTGTGAGCTCCACTGGAAACACTCTAATAGGAGAATTTTCCTTAAACACTTCAGGTGTTACTTGCCTCATTTGTCCACTATGTACCATTATGCTTTTGCACAATTTTAATTCCTAAATTAAATAGCATGCATTATTAAATCTAATATCTTGCAGAAGCCTATTATCAACAGCTTTTATCAAACGAAAAGGGAGAGATTAAATACAGCCTAATAATTATATGAGTGATCATAGTCCTCTTCCGGGACTGAAAAATACTCCAGCAGACTTGCTGGATTTACTACAAATTAAGTTTCATACCAAAGCTGGTATGATTAAACAACACTATTTGCTCCATCTTAACACTAAAAACTACAAATTTGGGGGTAAAACCAACAAAAATGTAAAAAAACCTGCAACAACTTTTGGAGTGGGTGAATTTGGGTTATGCCACCAGTACCCACCTGGCAGAGCAATGCACTCCTGATTCCTAGGTTCCCACTGACAGTTTTGATCCATGGCACAGCTTTTACAACTTGTCTTTTTGTTGCAGTAATAGGCAGGATTATCCTTAGGACAATTGTCATAGAGAGTAACAGGAACCTAAAATAAATAGCACAGGTGAGGCTTTTTCCGATATCCAAGCCATGTGGGTTTTTAACAGCCATGATTACAACACTAAATATCACAGTTCAGCTCTACAAAGCCATTTATATACCCAAAAGCTGTGCAACTGGGCACAGCCTGGACTGGTTATCCAAGATACTCCCCCAGAACACCACCTGACATGTTTTCCATACTAAAACTTCTACAAGACAGCTATTTTGTTTTTTCTAGGGAAAGCCCTATTGGTATCAAACCCAAAATGTGATTAATGAATAATCATAACATGGTGAAACCCCCACTTCTTCCCCTGCCCACAGCTATCCTCCTAAATTCATTGGAAAATACCATGCAAAACCCTTGGATCAAACTGAAAAAATCCAAGCACGTAGCACTTTTGAGCTAGACATGCACTGGGAATAACAAAACAGGGATCATAACATTGACAGATGAAAACATGGACATTTGCTATTCCAAAGGGTAAATTTAAACTAAGGAAGTGTTAAGAGCCATTACCTGTTCCTCTGTGCAGTTGTTGTGTGCTGGGATACACTGGTCAGAACACCACTGACAGCTGTTTGTGTTGGCTGTGCAGCTGTAGCAGTCTGTAATCTGATCACATTTTTCATTGTCTACAACTATTAAAGAAAAAATCCTGCATGACCAAAAACAGGCATTCCTGACAGAGCTCTAAGAACTTGAATATTTACAGCAAAAGATACAACCAAACAGCAGTGCCTGTAGATTTGCTGTTAGCAACTACAATCAGGTACTTTCATGTGTTTGAACTGATAGAAAATTGCTTTTATTTACAACAGCAATCATTTTTAGTGCCCAAGGAGCCCTAAAACACACCACCAGAAAATAATGCACCAAGACATGGAAGCACATGAATTGAGACATGTTAACGCCCAGGGAAATGATGCCAGAGGATATTCCCTAAGGACAGTGGCCATCTCCCACCACAGGCCCATCTTCCTGCAAGCCTGGCTTTCAAGTGGAGCATTTTCATGTGAAGCCTGAACTTTTCATTCACCTTTCCAATTACTGATTGCCTGTGTTTTGTGCAAATTTATTGCACATTGAGAGCCCAGCAAGGCAATGTCCCTTTACATTAGTTTCTATTAAACAATTAAAAAAAATTAAAAACAATTAAAAAATTAAAAAACAATTAAACAAAAGGCTGCACATCTGTAACACAATCAAGGGTTGTACAGTCAATTCAGAGCAATGAATGTATCAAGATAAAGTTGTTCAAAATTGTCCTAAGGGGAAATACAGGAATCAGATCTTAAAACATTAACTAATTTTATCTGACTCTATACATAGAATCATAGAATGGTTTGTGTTGGAAGGGACCTTAAAGATCATCTAGTACCAAGCCCCTGCCAAAAAAATGAACTTTTCCCAAAGGAGAGGATTCCTGCTGTCTCTTTGGAAGAGCACAGGATAACTCCACCAGATCCAGATGCCCTTCCTTGCCCTGTGGTGCTCTTCAGCAAATTCTTGACTTGCGCAAGGTCAGTTCTTGGAGCAAACATTTAAAGAATGATGGTCCAGGCCTGGTTTCTGGCTGATGATGCTTGTTAGGGATAGAAAAGTCCAAGAAGCAGGGTAGGAAAAAGATCTCATGAACAAGCAGCTTCAGGAGCAGGAAGCAGAAACATCTCCACATCTCCATGAGCTTGGTGAAAGGAAGGGCTCCCAGGACATGTGGGAGCACAACCACAGCCCCCCATCTAAAACCTGACCTTGCAATGGCGCGCAATTAACACAGGGCAGAAGTTGGAAAAACAGCCTGCACACCGTTCAGAAAAGCAAACAGAAAGAATGTGACCCATACCTGGCTTGGGAGGACACTCTTCAAAGACCTTTTGCTGCTGCTCCACTGTTGCATTTTCCCAGGGGATGCAGCGAGGAGGGCGGCGAGCCCACACACAGCGGACGCCGGGACCTGCCCGCAGGCAGGACGTCTCGTTGTCAAAGGCCTCACATCTCTGCGGTGTGAACTTCAGGATGTCACCCAGGAGGAGGCTGTTGAAGCCTCCAAACACATACATGGTGCTGGACAACACAGAAGAGAAAAAAACTCACAGCCGTTTTCATGGACAAAGCACTGCTCCATCCCAGGTAAATGGGATTTAAGGCCTGAAGGAAGTGTTTTATTACAGGCCAGCATATATAAATCCAAATAAATAGCTCTTGGTTAAGGGAGGCACTAAAGAAAAGGTCACACAAATTTCACTGTTTCAGAGAAGCCAGCGAGATTCAACACAGAGTCAAAGCTACTCAAGGTCATCAACCAATCTTCCCCTTCAGCCAAAACTTTGAGGGGACCTGATCAATATGATTATACATAAAATGCTGCAAAAATGTGGGATCCTCCTGTAATCTACACTAGCAAGACCCAGAGAAAGGCTAAAAATTGGGGAGATGGTATCATAGCATTAAACCAGAGTTCAGAAACTGTGACAAAACAATTTGCTGCTGTCACTCTCTCTGCTCCTCTGTAAGAAAACCACATTGCATGGCTGGTAACAACAAGCAGAGTCATTGTGCCGACCAAAAAACCCCAAACAACCCCCAAAACAAATAATATTTTGTGGGAGGAGGAGTGGGGAACTTCAAACCTTCTTCAGTATCACAGCTGCACCAAGCAAAATCTTAAATTTTAGTAGTTACACGAAAATGTCACACAAAAATTCTCTGTGCATCTGTGTCTGTCAACAAACCTTTAAAAATACGGTGAAGAAGGGCCAAGGCAACTGAAAAGAGAAGTTTTGGTTGAATAATACATATTTTTATTATGATTTTCACTTTATTTTAGAACTCCTATGAAATTAATTTCTCAAACTTGGTTGCACTGATTCAGTAGCAGCTGTTCATCTGGAAGCAGAGATATCACTACAGTGTGGAAGGCTCAACAGTCAAAATCTCACCTAAGATTTCACCCAAATACTGGACATCACGTGCCTGGGGAAGAGCAGCCCATAGGATAAGGTGTGTAAAGTGAAACATGAATGAATTTTAAAAAGCATGAGTGAAATTCAGATTTGGGAATAAATGTTGTCAGTGCACCTAAGAAATAAGTGTGAAAGACATCAAAATGCACAATTATGAAATACATAAACACCAGAAAAATATATTAAAATAATGAAAAAAAATCAAATCAGTGAAAAAACTAAGTGAGCTAAGACAGTTTAGCCCAGTGAAGAGGAGCTGATGAGAACAGGTGAATACTGAAGAGATTACAAGAGTGAAGAACTGAAAACTTTCAGAGATTCACAGAATGGTTTGGGTGGAAAGGAAACTTAAATCCCACCTCATTCCACCCCATGCCATGGGCAGGGACACCTCCCACTAGACCAGGTTGTTCCAAACCCATCCAACCCGGCCTTGGGCACTTCCAGGGATGGGGCAGCACAAACCTCCATGGACAAGGAGCTTTGTGACAGACCCCCAGAGCTCCTAAGTGCCACATTGCCAGGGCTAGGGAGCACCTGTGCCCTTACCTGTTGTACAGCACAGCAGAGTGCCCAAACCTGTTCACATCGTGGTGCAGAGCCGGGCGAGGGAGCACAGACCATCGGTCACAGGCTGCGGGGGAAAAACCCTGTGAGAAATCCCAGCAGCTTCTCCTGAACCACCCCAAAGGACCTGGGAGCTTTCAGCAACGGCCCCGAGGGGCTGGAGAGTGGCCAGGGCAGGGAACAGAGCTGGGCAGGGGCTGGAGAGTTCCTGAGAGAGCTGGGCAGGGGCTGGAGAGTTCCTGAGAGAGCTGGGAAGGGGCTGGAGAGTTCCTGAGGGAGCTGGCCAGGGGCTGGAGAGTTCCTGAGGGAGCTGGCCAGGGGCTGGAGAGTTCCTGAGGGAGCTGGCCAGGGGCTGGAGAGTTCCTGAGGGAGCTGGCCAGGGGCTGGAGAGTTCCTGAGGGAGCTGGCCAGGGGCTGAGCCTGGAGTAAAGGAGGCTCAGGGGGCACCTGGTGGCTCTGCACAAGTCCCGGGTGCGGTCGGGCTCTGCTCCCAGGGAACAGGACAAGGAGCAGCTGCTTTTCCTCCTTTAGTAGTAGGATTTTTCACCATGTAACAAGTTCTGGTTTTATCTGTTTATATATGAATTATTTGCAGTTTTGCCCCAAACCAGTATCACTGAGAACAGAGGCTTATCTTTTTTTATTTTCCATTGCCATTATGTTCCTGGAGGGCAGATGTCCATGTTTTTAAAAATATTTTCCACTCATCATAGCTTAAGGATTTGTGGCTTTTTTCTCTTTTAATACAATGTTAGATTATTCCATCTTTGTCTATTAGCATAAAATTGTTAAGTTCTGCTTCATTTTTACTTGGTCTCTCAGGTAATTTTTTCCTTTGGGCAGCATGGGAGAAAAAACAAATTAAGAAACATCTAACCCACTGAGCAAAGGAACAAAAGTAAGAAAAGTCAGTCCAATTCGTAACACTGACACTTCATAAAGGGAATGGATCACCTTGGGGGCCAATATCCCAGAGGCACTTGGATGCAATTTATGCAATTAAGACAGAAAAGTCAATCTTCTGTAAAGATCTACAGAGCCCTCAAACACTCCTAAGATTCTTTAATATGAGATAAAACCATTGTGTCATGGACTGACCCTCTGGGAAAAAAAAAAAAAAGCCCACAAACCAAACTAGCCCATGGATAAACTGAAAGAGCAAAGAAAAACAAAGTTTTAAATTTTTTTTCTAAATTTAATTGGAGAATTGTTGGATAAAACAGATGCAGAGCAATTTTGTTCAAGAGTGCTGATAAAGACCGAAGACACAGTTAGATTTAGTACTTTGATAAATTGTGATTTTGAAATTTATTTTTACACATCATTTGCTCCTTTTTCAAAGAATTTAACCTAGTCCAGCATCACTCCTGAGCCAAGAATGACAGCTCCAATTTTTAATAGGAGACTTCAGAAAAATTGGACAGCAATTTGCAATTTTTTAGCCATCAAGTTGTGTGTTATATGAGGCCAAGAAACATGTTTTTCTAGATTAATAGAAGGCCTGGAATATTTTGCTTTCTAAGCTTCTTTCCCATTTTTAACCAGAGATCAAATATTGGAAAAACTGAGTAAATCTGAGACTATGAAGAATCTTCTCCTTCCTGATGTAACCAAAAACTTACAATGCCAGGATTTATTAAATGTACTCTTCAAACAGAACATAACTACAGAAACATCCAGCCTCTCCCTGTGTTTGTCATTTGATGGGGTAAATAGAAGAGTTTTCGTTTCTCTTCTGTGGGGAGAAAAGATCAATTTAAAAGTAGCACCTTTACATAAGGAGCAGGTGGAGGATTCAGTGAGGCATTTTTCCACCCAAAGCTGCTGCAGAACAGGAAACCAACTTTTGGGGATAGGAAGCGTTAATTGTCCATTTCAGTGTGCAGAAAATAGGGAAAATACTGTGAGACAGCTCTGCCCAAGAGCCCATCCAACCCAAATGTCAACAATCCAAAGGCTTGTCCTGAGCTGGACTGTTATCCTGGGACCTTCCCAAACTAGGCAGTACCTGGACAATCTGGACTGAAAATGCCCCAACTTGGTCAAGTAGAGGATAAAGGACAAGAAGCATTCAAGAATTTTTATTGCTCACCCCCAGCACACATCTCAGTGCAAGCTGTCAGCACTGCCCCACACAGAAAAAAGATTTTCTGTCCCACCAATACTCAGTGCATCTGCTCTGATCACTTGGAAATTTGACGAGGGAAAACCAGAAAAATTTGATTATGTAAATAAAATTAATTACTGCCAAATTAAGTCTTAATGGCAAAGGTTAAGGAGAAGACCTGGGTTTGAAGCATTTCTTTCAGACTGGGTTTAATTCCACCTCTCTCCAGTCTTCCAGCCATCACTGTGATCATTAATCAATCATGATCACTAATCAACACAGGTATAAAATGAGCAAACCAGCCAGACAGCATATTATAAAAGTAGGGAATAAAGACAATTATTAAGCCTCTCCACTGAAGGCTCTCAGTATCAACTGACCTTGCTTGGTTTTCTCCTGGGTAACTTGTGCCTTGGGAACATCAAGGGATGGGTGACGGGGGGGTTACATGGGCTTATTCCCATGGAGACCAACAGGAGCATGATCAGGGTAATTAATTACTGCAGAGATTATGCATGAAGAACCACTGAAAAGGTGTTTCTGCTGTGACACAAATGCTGAGCCACCACCCTAATGCATTCCTACTCACATGGGATAAGGAAAACCATGCACAATGGCTCCTGCAATGAGGACAACTGAAAAAGTGGTCTTATTTCTGAAAAAAAAGCTGCTCTTTTCAGGCTGAGAGTCTCTTCTCTGAGTGAGGGGACTCAAGAACACCTCTCACCTATCATGTGAGGTAAAATCAATGTAAGCTCCACACAACAGTGTATATCTGGTAAGAATTGGGGATGTTGACTACATCACTCATGTAACATGAACCTGCCTGTTACCTAAAGTGAATCAAAATAAACACAATTATTGGCATATTTTGTCAAATTAATGCAGTTTGTGTTTTACACCTAACAGAGAGTTCAATAGGTCAGGGCAGATAGCAGAATGCAGAAAGAAAAATCTACTCCTGTTGCTGCCAGAGTTTAAAAAAATCAAACTGCTCATGATTGCCACAGAATGACAAAATACTCTGGGCTGGATGGCACCTTCAAACAATCTCATTTCAGCTCTGAGCTATGGGCAAGAACACCTTCCACTAGACCACACTGCTCCAAGCCCCTTCCAACCTGGTGAAATACCTCCTTTTAATTCTTCAATTAAAAAAAAAAATCAAAACAAAGCTAGCTAGGAGCACACAAAGACTCCAGAGAGATGTGACTAGAAATCACAGGAGACAGAATGGAATGATTGCTGTAACAGAGAGCAAAAGGGCACAGGGATACCAAACCCTGATGACCCAAGTATTCACCTGCATTTTCCTCTCACAAACCAGGAGTGAGATCTCAGTGGACAGTCCCTTCGAGCTTTCAGATCTACAGGATTATTTCAGGGAAGCCACATTTAGGGCATTCTGAGAGCAAAAGGTGAAAGTCAGAGTACAGAGTGGAGTTTCTCCCCAGTGTGAATTATCTGGGTGTGGATGTACCTTCTTTTATGTGATTTCACCTCTTCTTTCCCTGTTTTTCTTAAACACACTGGAACCCAAATCCACAAATAAATGCTGCCCTCTCCTGGCTACTGAAACTCAGCAAATCTAACCTGGTAATTTGGCTTTATTATTGAATAAAGCAGTTAAAACAAGAGTGTGCACTGTACAGGTTGAGTTTCAGCAGGGTCTAGTGCTTGTAACTGCCCTAAGAACTTGAATTTTTCATTAATCATAGATTAAAACACACTCAAAATATCAGAATAGATTTATGGCTGAGATAGCAGGACAGGAAACAACCTCAAGATGGGCCAGGAAAGATGTAGATTAGATACTAGGAAATATTTTTTCATATAAAGGGTTGCAAAACACTGGAACAAGCTGCCTAGGGCAGTGATGGAGTCACCATCTCTGGAAGTGTTCAAAAAACGTGTGGATGTGGCACGTGAGGACATGGTTTAGTGGTAGAAATGGTGATGGTGCTGGGTTGCCAGTTGGACTTGGTGATCTTAAAAGGTTTTTTCCAACCTTAATGATTCCATGGTTTTATGATTCTGCAGCAATATGTAGTTTAAAACCTAATTTTTAATGGCCAAGGTTGCATATAAACTGCTGCTGCCTGTAACTGGAAATCACTGTACCTCATGTGCTTGGAATTCTGCAGCAAGCTAATGAGCCTCTCCTGATGGCACACCCCAGTGCCCAGCACCACTGGGAATCACACACCCACACTCAGAGCAGGCATTCTGGGGACAAACTGAGGACAGCTCCCTGTCCTCAGGGAATAGCCTGAGCGTTGCTGAATCTGGGGGTTTGTTATTATTTCTGCAAGAACTTACCAAGATCATAGGCCATAAAATCCGAAGAAAAGCACTTGGCTCCGTGGCTCATGGAGGTGTCATTGTGAGTGTTTCCTCCAAACACCAGCATGGTCCCACTCACGATCACAGCCGTGTGCAAGTAGCGGAAAAATCGGCTGTCCTTCAAAATAGTCCTTCAGAAACAAAAATGTGTGTTAGTGACACTGCTGGCTACCTGGCAAAGGCAAAACACTCCATAAATCCAAGCTGGAGAACATTTTGAGGGTGCAGGGAGGGGGAGGATGGCATCTAACTACTTCTCCTAATGAGGTGCTTAACAATTACATTGCACACTGTTCAATTCCACCTGTAATTTCATTCCCATCTTTCCATTTGCTTTGCCCATTTCTAGGAGAAATATATCTATGAGAGCCTCTTTCCAAAGCTACGGATCTTCAAATCATCAACTCTTTCCCGAGGGATTCTCAAGTTTTCCCACTAACTTGTCTTCTGAACATAGTCAGCCTGGGAAGACTTCAATATTTTGTAGTAACTCTGCTTTTACAGCAACCCAAAGAATTCTTTCACACTGGGCAGCACCTGTTGCTCACAACTAAAAGTTCTATTTTAAGGAAAACTATACAGCTCCTGAAAATGGAGCCCTGCAGGTTTATACCGGCATAACACACTGGCTCATTAGAGAAGAAATCATGGGAAGCACTAATCAAACCTACCACAGATCTCAACTTTAATCAGTAGGATTGATGGCACTGAACACAGAGGGTCATCTTTTGGAGCATTTCCCTACTTTTCTGAGAGGATTTGTGTTGAAGGAGGGGATTCTGCCCCTGTGCCCCCAGGTGAGAGCCCAGCTGCAGAGCTGCCCCAGCCCTGGGGCCAAGAGCAGAAGGACGTGGAGCTGCTGGAGAGAGGCCAGAGGAGGCCCCGGAGCTGCTGCAGGGCTGGAGCCCCTCTGCTCTGGAGCCAGGCTGGGAGAGCTGGGAATGTTCCCCTGGAGAAGGGAAGGCTCCAGGGAGAGCTGGGAATGTTCCCCTGGAGAAGGGAAGGCTCCAGGCAGAGCTGGGAATGTTCCCCTGGAGAAGGGAAGGCTCCAGGCAGAGCTGGGAATGTTCCCCTGCAGAAGGGAAGGCTCCAGGGAGAGCTGGGAATGTTCCCCTGGAGAAGGGAAGGCTCCAGGGAGAGCTGGCAATGTTCCCCTGGAGAAGGGAAGGCTCCAGGCAGAGCTGGGAATGTTCCCCTGCAGAAGGGAAGGCTCCAGGCAGAGCTGGGAATGTTCCCCTGGAGAAGGGAAGGCTCCAGGGAGAGCTCCGAGCCCCTGGCAGGGCCTGAAGGGGCTCCAGGAGAGCTGCAGAGGGACTGGGGACAAGGCCTGCAGGGACAGGACACAGGGAATGGCTTCCCACTGGGAAAGGGCAGATTGGGCTGGGATCTTGGTCAGGAATTGTTCCCTATGAGGGTGTGAGGCCCTGGCACAGGGTGCCCAGAGCAGTTGTGGCTGCCCCTGGATCCCTGGCAGTGCCCAAGGCCAGGCTGGATGGGGTTGGAGCACCCTGGGACAGTAGAAGGTGTCCCTGCCCATGGCAGGGGATGGAATGGGTTGAGTTTTAAGGTCCCTTGAACTAAGGGACATCAAGTTGAGCGTGTGGTTTACACGCCTGAGGGACAGGATTTGTTCCAGAGGGACCTGGAGGAGCTCAAGAAGAGGGTCCATGGGAAGCTCATGGGGTTTAACAAGTAAGAAATGGCCTAAAACACTGAAGAATAAAACAAAGAGTCAATGACAAAAAAAAACAGAGACAGAGATGAACAGACAGTCCTATACTCTCCACTTGTTCAACATGGCTTGCCAGACTGACAAAATAAATGTTACAGAAGAAAATTTGTGCTGCAGGAGTTTGGAAGGACATTGTCACATTTGTTAAGTTTCTGCCTACTCAGCCAGATTTGTCCACTCCATGGCTGAAGTGGAAGATCAAATTAATCCAGAGAGGAAGTGCGGTTATTTCTGTGGGAAGGAGGGGGATTGGAAATTAGTCACTCATTACCTTCCTCATCAGCACAGACTCACAAACAGATGTTACAGAAACACAAGCTATTATAACATCCAGTAAGAGATGATCTGACTCAAATTTACAGGTGTTAACCCAAAACACAGTCTCCTTTTTGTCAGGAGCCTTTAGAATCAACGTTAAGAAAAACACAGAATTAAGGAAAATGTATTTCACCTCTGTTGCTCCAGGCTGTGAGGTGTGGCTATAGCTTTTTAATAAAACTCACCTTTGGGCAGAAACAAATCACAGAAGATTTCATCTTAAGAAATGAACACTTCAAGCAGTTACAGAGCCAGAAGAAAATAGTGTTATAATAGAAATTCTTTTACAGTCTTAACTGCAGAATGGACTATCACTTGCTTGACTGCAGTAACTGCACTCATATGCACAGGCTGTATGGCTAGCAAGAAAAAAAAATCAAATATTTTTCTTTTCAGTTTGAATCAAATAATAGATTAAAATGGATTTCTCTGCTTGTTCACAGCCCTGATTATATTGATTATATCATTCTCTATTCATAAGGGGACATAAAAACAAGAGATCCAAGAGTACAGCATCTATCCTGAATTCAGGTAGATATAAACCACTGTACCCTTATCAAATACCCATCCTCTTGTTCACTACAAGCAAAAGTGACAGGGTAGTAAACAGGAAAATGACAGAAGAACCACTTACCACATACGGGAATCAACTTCATATTTGTACAAATCATCTGCCAGCCTGTACTTGTTGGCACTGAAGGCTTTGTAACCCCCATGGATATAGATTGATCTTGTATTTGGATCATAAACACTGCTGTGGCCATACCCTCCTTGCACCAAAGCTCCGCTCGTCTGTAAGACGCTCCAGGTATTTGTCACTGAAAATATGAGTGACAAAAGATGATTCATTTCTGTCCATTAATAACTCATCAACAACGTGCTGAAACAAATTGGGATTCCCTTGACTCACATCTAGACACTGTCCCTATCACTTCATAACCAAAAATATTCTCCTTCAAGAAGTCTGTTGTCAAGAAGCATTGCCAGGTATTTTTAATTAGAAAAAGAAATAGAAATAGCTCTTCCACAGTCATTTATTACATTTTGCAGACAAGCGAAGTAAATGAGAAATGAAAAGCAGACAAATAATAGATTGCACTTCAATGACATGAAAATGCCAGCACTGTGACTTGATTTGGAATGGGATGCAAGAGCACTTTGACTTTTTATATACATATAAATATATACATATAAAGCCAGACAGCACTGAAGCCAAGTCTAACTGTGAAGAACACTGCAGTTAAAAACTAATATGTGATTCATGATCCTATATCTCACTCACTAAAGTAGCATTGGTCTGAAGCACTCTAGACATATTATAAAGGCAACTGGAATAAAAATACCACTTTACACACCAAATCTGAGGTAAGTGCTGAATGAAACCCTATACAAGCTTCCCAACCCCAGATCAGAGCAGGTACACAAAAGGCAAAGCAATTGAACAGTCTGCAAGATCATACATGGCAAAAACAAATCACTGCCCCACACACCCTGGTTCTCTCTGGAGCTCTCCTAGAGGAAGAAATCTCGCTCACATGGACTCCAGAGAATCAGGCTCCAGCAGATCCTCTGGATCAGCATGACTGGAGGACAATGATAACAGGTCCAAAGTGCAGACAGGGCCACTATTCCTGAGAATGATCAGTACATTCCCTGTTGTGAACTTCCTGTGCTTAACTGCGATCTCTGTGTGCTCCGTGGAGCCAGGAACGTGCCTCCATTTCTGAGTTAGGTAGAGGTTCAGTTTACCTGGAAAGCTTCTTGTGATTCTCCACTGGTGATACCGGAAATCTCTGGATCCTAAAATCAGAGCCTGGACTATTCCAGGATATGGGGGTCAGATCCTACTAGGGATATGGGAATCCAGAAATTCAGCATCTGTTTCCCACAGCATCTGCTGCTGGGGATATGGGTGTCAGGTTAAGCAGGTATTTGGGCTGAACTGTTACCGCCATTGTTATAATCGCAGAATTAAAAAATAATTTCAGAAGTGTTTGTTTTGTAAGAGGGAGAAAGGAAAATTAATCTAAATTGTCCCAGAGTTGTTCTGCTTTACCTCTCAATTACAGCTTTATGTCTTTGGGACCTAACACTGTGTATAAAGCTGGAGGCACGGGGCTGCCTGTTCATTGGGTTATAGAAATATGTTAGGTTCAACATCTTGTAAATACAAACAGGAGGAGGAGAACACATTTGCGTGTGTTTTGCTGTCTGAACGTGAGTGATTTCAAGAACTTCCCAAGCACCTGTTCCCCTTGGAGCGCCGGCAGAGGGCGCAGGGACTCACCCAGGTTGTACTCCTGGACGTGGCTGATGTAGCCGTAGAGGGGGCAGTGCCCGAAGAGCACCAGCATGACGGTGCTGTTGTCGCGCAGCGTGACCACGTGTGCGGAGTGCCCCACCACGGCGTACTGCTCCTTGGCCTGCGGCGCCAGCGCGGCCCAGCTCTGCCGCGGGATGTGGAAGCGCCACAGCTGGCTGCTCACGTTCCCCGTGCCGTCCAGCTTCCCGCCGTACATGTAGATGTCATCCTGCCACAAGGCACACAACACCAGGCCGAGCAGCTCAGCACTTAGGAAACAGCTACTGGTCTGAAGTAACTTAATGGAGTCCCCTGGAGAGGAGCTGAGGACAAGGGCTGGAGTGACAGGACACAGGGAACGGCTCCCCAGTGCCAGAGGGCAGGGATGGATGGGATACTGGGAAGAAACTCTTCCCTGTAACAGTGGGCAGGCCCTGGCACAGGGTGCCCAGAGCAGCTGTGGCTGCCCCACCCCTGGAATTGCCCAAGGCCAGGTTGGATGGGGTTTGGAGCACCCTGGGATAGTGGAAGGTCTCTGCCCACAGCAGGGGATTGGGACTAGATGATCTTTAAGGTCCCTTCCAACCCAAACCATTTTATGATTCCATGACGAATTTCCGTACTTTGAGGTTCTTCAAGTGCTCTGTTTGTGAGCGACAGTGTCTGAAGTTTTTTGAGTATTTATGATTAAGTTCTGCACAGGCCTGCACTGTTTGAGCTAAATAACATTCCAAAACCCAAAGGTCAACAAAGGATCAGCTCATTTCCTTTCCAAAGACTCTGCCATCCTGCTCTCACACGGCCTGCACTCACAGCAAGGCTCACAGGTGAGAAAGGAGGTAAAAACAGTCAAATGCACTTGCTGTGTCAGGTGCTGGAAGATCAGATTCACAAGTTTACTTGCAGAGCAAGTAACAAAAATCCCTAATCACCCAGCTCTGCTTTGGTGTCTTGGACAACAGAGCTCATAAAAATATTCATGTGATCTACATAAAAGCCAGCTGGGGAACCAGCTGAACTCCAGCAAACTCAGCCTCAGGCCAGTCTGGTCAGCACAGACAGCAAGAAGAAAATAATGGACTCACTGACCTCAGTCATCCTCAAAATTTCTGGAAAAAGGGGAAAGAAGGAACACACAGGCAGAGACACTACAGACTCCTAGGACACCTCCCAAGGATTCCCTGGAGCACAAGTGTACAGCCAGGGCTAAGCATGGACAGGCCTCTGAAGGAGGAACATTCTCCCAAAGCAAGACTGACCTGGGATAAGGAGTGGGAAGCAGGAGAGCAGAAAGGGAAATCAGCTGGGAAGTGAGTCTGGAACACTGAACTTACTTTGTGCAGTGCCAATGAATGACCATATCTCATCTCTACTGAGTTCACAGAGTTGTTCAGTGGAAGCCACTCTTCAGAAATAAGATCATACCTGTATAATAAAAACTCAATTATTTTCCAAGGAATAGGTATTAAAGCTGAGAATATGATTGATTGTCCTTTCTAAGATTTGGGGAAAATTATTCACCAATATAATATGTTAGACATAATTACTGACTGAAATAATAAATCCTGCCCTGATTTCAGCATGCACAAAGTTCACACAAACTACTTATGGGTTAAAAAAATCCAGTTGAGCCTGCTCTGTTACTCAACATCCACATATTGATTTCCTTTGCCCTGTTTTCTTTTCCATATAAACCCAGGAGCTAACACGTTGCCTATTAAGCTGTGACAACCTACACTACCTCTGCCTCAAAAAAGTAGGAAAACTTTACACTAAACTTACATAATTTCCAACTACTTGATAAAAAAAACTCTGCCAGTGCTTAAAGAGCACTTTTTAATTATGTCTTTGCCATTCATGCTTAAAATAACATAAACCCTCTGCCCTGAAAATGGCTTGTGGCTTTTTATTTAAAATAAAGCACTATATTTGCCAGGCTTAGGGCCTTGTGAGATAAAATCATCTCTGAGAAAGCATTCAACAAAGCCATAGGGTATCCCATTAAAAAATGAGGTGTGACTTTGGAGGAGTAAATTGTGGGTGCAACTAGCAGCTGTTCTACATTTAAACGTGTGTTTTCAGCTCCTCTTCCCCTATAGGAACTATTATCTCAGGATATGAGTACAGAATACACAGCTCTCACTTAGGTCCATCAAAATTAGGTATGTGAGTATCCCTGGGGAAAAAAAAAACAGCTTTTGCCTAGATCTGTCCTAATACAATACAAAAGCTGGGTTTTTTTAAATGGAGTATTTCCATGAAGTACACAATTATTATTTGGTATTTTAGTTACTGTTAAATCTCCTCAAACAATTGCATAGATGTCCTCAACCTAATGCCACTCCCTGTTTGGTATCCCATCCACTGTGGATAACCATCCAGAGTAATCAGTATGTGTTAATTAGGAGCCAAAAACTCAAGTCACACAGACACAACATAGGGAAGGGCTAAAAACACTGAAGCAGAACTACCCTCTTTGAATATGAGGCTAGATATAATTTAGGAGCTGGCCCAGAAATATGCAGAGCATAGTTAAATGCTGTCAGACACAGATGAATCAAAAACTCACTGAACGTCAGGAACCTTATGTTTTTCTTTTCCAAAATTAGCACCCTTCAGCAAGAATTTCCCCATCTCAAACGTGAGTCTTTCTCTAACGGTTGTTTTCCCTCGGAGATGAAGCACAGACCAAAGCAAAGCATGTCAGGTGGCATTTCCTAAAAATAACTCTCAAATCTAAGTTCCTCTCTTTAGTTTTTATTATCTGGGTTTATACTCACGCTAAAACCTTCTGAGAGTCAGAATGATTGAAGACATAGCCTCCAACAACCCACATTTTATTGTCATGGATGACGGTTTTGTGAGATGCCCTCGGAAGTTTCGGAAGAGTGTATTCCTCCCGGGTCCAAAACGACTGGTTTGCAGGAAGAGGAACTGAACAGCCAGGACCTGGGAAAAGAAGGTTTAAAAACAGTTTTTTCCAAAGCCTGCATTTCAGCTGGAGGTCAATCTCCTGCTGGTGCTGTAGCTGTTTGCATTTAATCTCAGACTCAATCTTACATGCCAGTAGGTCTTTGCAAAGGAAAAGTGTATGTTCAGGCCAAATCACTGCCAAGTTGGGCGTGGCTGATCAGCTCAGCTGGACACAAAAATGAGGATTCTATATGTTCAAAGAAGTCAACTATTACAACCAGGCTCAAATTTGCTTTAGGTGCTTTAGGAATGAGGCTTGAAGGGATGCCTGCACACCACAGGCTGGTCCCACTTTTGGTGACAAAATTGCTTTTAAAAGCAATCGTAAAAAGACCACAGAATCACAGACTGGGATGGGTTGGAAAGATCCCCTTCCACCACCCCAGGCTGCTCCAAGCCCCACCCAGTCTGGCCTTGGACACTTCCAAGGATCCAGGGGCAGCCACAGCTGCTCTGGGCACCCCATGCCAGGGTGTCATCACCCTCATTGTAAAAAACCTCTTCCTTATATCTCATCTAAAACAACCCAGTTTCAATTTAGTCATTCCCCTTTGAACAAGGGCCTGGAGTGCCGGGACAAAGTCCTTCTCCAGCTCTCCTGGAGGCCCTTTGGGCACTGGAAGTGGCTGAGGTCTCTGGAGCCCTCTCTTCTCCATGTGAACAGGCCCAGCTCTCCCAAACTGTCTCCAGAGCTGAGAGGCTCCAGCCCTTGGAGCCCCTCTGCGGCCTCCTCCCCAGCATATCCATCCTTCCAAATGAAGTGTGATCTTTTAAATTTAAAAATCTCTGAGTAATTAAATTTAAAAAGCAGACACTCTGTTCCTAGCCAAAATGTTAATACTTGTAATGCAGAACATTGCCATGTACTCCCAATTAAACTGCCAGTCTATACACAGAAAATGCATCCCCAAAGTTCTGAATATCCACCAGGAGACTCACCTTGCCAGCCTGCAGAGCACAGACACGCTTTGGAGCCATTGAGGTTGCAGTGGCCCCTGTCAGGTGCCCCACAGTTCTCTGGGCAGGAGGGAATGTCACAAGCCTCTCCCTTCCAGCGCTCGGCACACTCGCACTGCGGGGCCATGGTGCTGCTGTTGAGCCTGCACTCCCCTTGGCCAGAGCAGTTATTGGGACACATATTGAAACTGGGGACAGAGCACAAAGCAGTTGGTCAGGAAGGAAGCAGATTCCCAAGAATTATTAACAAAGGCAAGAGTGATGCTGAACAAAGTTAATACAAATCATTACAGACCAAGAGACAGTCACCTGCCACCTGGGGTGATGGACCTGTACAGATTTGTACTCTATTCCCACAAAGCTGCTTCATTGCACAAGTTAAACTCTCAGCTGCTCTGAGAAAATTAGCAATATGATTTTTAGCCATTTGTAAGGCAAAGGACTTGCCTTAAAACACCCAACAGTGAGGACTTTAATCAGAATATAAGGCAGCTGTGGTGTCTGTGCAATTTATACTTTAACTGCTCACAATTAGGTGCTATTCTGGGATCTGCTTACCAAGAGAACAACTGGTGATGAAACCCAAGCCAAAGACGTGCCTGGTTTGAATAATTTCTGATTTTATAATATCTGCAACATAGCTGAGGCAAAACCAGATACATCCTTGGTAAAGGTCCAAATTCTGAGATCATATTAATTTCCAGACTCTAGTTTTTGCTGGTCTATCAACCAGAATAATTCACAGATGGGAATTACTACCCACTATTCTCACTGTAACTGGCTCCAAGACATAATTTCACAAGTGTTTGTTGAGTAACTACACCCACTAGTAACTATGAAGACTGTTAGGTACCATTTAATCTACTTGCTGCAAAAATGTTACAAGGAAACCTAAGAACCAGAACACGAAACAGCAGTTGAAAATTGTTTGAAATTATGAAGAAAGTGAAGAATTAAAAGAATATTGTTCTTGAAGAGAGTATTTCATTGCAATGGTGCAAATCCAACAGCTGGCAGTAGATGGAGTCCTGGTTTATGCAATCAGCCAGACTTGGAAAATGCTGCCTCTTCAGCTCCTCTGATTCAGGTAACTTTGCAAACGCTGCTCATCTTCTTCTGGAGCTTCCAAGGGGTGCTGGATGCCCCCTTTTTTAAAGAATTCAATATTATGTGGATTATTAAGCACACATTTATGTTCTTAATAAGGATGAAAGCACTGAGACTTGATATTCAAAAACTACGCTCATTTTAAGAGAAACTGAATTTTTGCAAGAAGTCAGTTGTGACTGAAGTTTTTCCAGCTGTTTTTTCTGAAAGGGGTGAGACTTTCTGCAGGTTACTCCCAAATTAAATCTCCCAGTGTGGCACAAACATAACTTGCATCTGTAGGAGCAAAAAATTTCAAAGCTCATGATCACTGTGGAAGCAAAACCAACCATCTCTGTGAGTATGACCACACATTTACCTCCAGACAAAATCTTTCTAAAAGCTGTTGATGAATTCGGTAGCTCACCAGAATTACTTTAAAAAAGCCCATCAATGAGGACTAAATACATGTCAGTGAACAGAAAGCACCCATCTGTTTAGAATATGAATGAAAGAATATAAAACCAGTCCAGAATAAAAAGAAGTCAGATGAAGGGATTCAATCCAGGGATTGAATAAGAAAGCACATCCCAAGGATGAGGATTCTCAAGAGCAGGTACAGCCCAGCATCTCAAGTGAAATGTGTGGCTGATGGGAAAGTGTGTTTGTGCACAAGTATCACTGCAGAACACTCAAGAGCACAGACATGCACAAAACACATCATTTATTGTTGACTAGACATAATCAAACTGATCTAATAAAATAAATTATGAGATGTCTTTTGGAGCAAACGTCTGTCCACGCTTGCAACTGACAAGTTGTAACATTGAGCACATGCCACTTATTAGCTCTTGCAAGGGTATAATAAAGATAAAAATCTAATTTCAGGTGTCTGCTCATAATTACACACTTCAATGGCAATGGCTTATTTCAAGACAAAAGTGAGAAAAGGGGAAAATTCCTTTTGCTCAACCTGCAGCATCACTGTGGAGTGGTGCCACTTACTTATAGGTGATGTTAAACCCTGTGAGATTATAGGCAGCATCACTGAAGAAATGTAGAAGAGCATATCCAGAAGTAGCCACAACTTCAGGTACTGTTTCATTGCTGTCTTTCTCAGGAACAATAAGACCACTGGAAAAGTAAAAGAACAATATTAGAAATTAAATAAAAGGCAGCAAAGCAACAAGAGTAAATGTACCAGTACTTTCAACAAAATAACTGAATTTCAATAAAGTAATTGAAACTCGATGTATTTCCATTATTGGAAGTATAATGAATTTCAGGAATCATAAATAAATGTATATTGAATGTATTTAACCAGAGAAAACCAGAAGCTATCTAGAATATTAGTTATCCGTGTCAAAAAGCTTCCCCTCCCTTGTTACTCAGCAATGAATTAAGCGGGGCCCATCCATAAAACAAGGTGGCATGTTTAGAAACAGAAATTAATGTGTCCCAAAAGAACAAAATCCATATTACGAAGTCAAACTAAAGTCTGCTGAGCCCAAATCTCCTCCTGACTGTGGGGTACAAAAATGATTGGGAAAGGCTGTGACAAATCAAGCAAGTACAGAGCATTTGGTGATGTGTAATCCACCTTCCAGACACCCAGTTCAGATGCTTAGACCTGGGGAATGCAGCCAAGTCAGCTCAGGTAGATAAAACATCCATGCTTCTACCCAATTCCTTTCTTAATCATTTATATCATTTCCACCTAAAAAAATCTGCAGCAGTGAGCTTAACAATTTAACTCCACAGAAGCAGAGAAAGGATTATTCTACTAATTTTTGACTTGCTGCCTCTTGGGTTCCTTTCCTATGAGAAATACGAACAGTCAGCCATAGAATCGCAGACTTGTTTGCATTAGAAGCTTAAATCAGAGAATTAAAGCTCATCTCATTCCACCCCCTGCCATGGCAGGGACACCTCCCACTGTTCCAGGTGGATCCAAGCCCCAATGTCCAACCTGGCCTTGGGCACTGCCAGGGATCCAGGGGCAGCCACAGCAAAGCTGGGAACTCCAGCCCAGCCCCTGCCCATCCTCCCAGACAGCAATTCCTGCCCAACATCCCAGCCCAATCTGCCCTTTGCCAGTGGGAAGCCATTCCCTGTGTCCTGGCCCTGCAGGCCTTGTCCCCAGTCCCTCTGCAGCTCTCCTGGAGCCCCTTCAGGCCCTGCCAGGGGCTCGGAGCTCTCCCTGGAGCCTTCCCTTCTCCAGGGGAACATTCCCAGCTCTCCCAGCCTGGCTCCAGAGCAGAGGGGCTCCAGCCCTGCAGCAGCTCCGGGGCCTCCTCTGGCCTCTCTCCAGCAGCTCCACGTCCTTCTGCTCTTGGCCCCAGGGCTGGGGCAGCTCTGCAGCTGGGCTCTCACCTGGGGGCACAGGGACACAATTCCCACCTTTCCTGCTGCCCTCACTGGGATCAGCCCAGGGCTGGGGGGGCTTCTGGGGGCCACCTCCCAAGGCCAGGGCATGTCCAGTTTCTTACCTACCAGCATCACCAAGTCCTTCTCCCCAGGGCTGCTCTCAATCCCTCCATCCCCCAGGCTGTTCTCATACTCAGGATTGCTCCAATCTGATGCAGGACCTTCCACTTGACCTTGTTGAATCTTATGAGGCTCCTACAGTGCCCCTCCTTGGGCCTGTCCAGGTCCCTCTGGGTGCCACCTCATCCCTCAGGCATTTCAACTGCACCACATCTTCCCATCATCCCTTCTTTTATAAGCTCCACCTGACTCATCACATCCACATTTGTTGTCTTTCCTATCATAGCAGCCTGTCACACTCTCAACTCCCACCTCATTCTTTGTTTCACACTTCTGGATGCCTTTGGCTGCTTCTCTCACCCTTCCAGGTTCTCTGTGATCCTCTAGCCTTTTCTTTTTCCAGGACTGGCAGAGAGAAGCAAAGATGGTGGGCAAGATTATCTACAGTACTCCAGACACACTAAAGATTTATACAATGGTTTGTCAAAATAAGTGGAGTAAACTGACAAACTAAAATGAGCTTTGAAAAAAGTAACTATTACCTCTTTACCTGTTGCACTAAACACTTTTTATCTGAGAAGGAACATTTAGTCTTCATTTAACCGAAGTCTGACAAAAACAAAAAGCTGATTCCTCCCTTATACAAAAGGCATCAAAGTGGGCACAAATTCGAAGTGTATTGAATTTATGTTTTTAAAAGTCTTTATCCATGTACACATTGTGTACCACCCTCTGTTCACAGTCAGTTGCTATTTTCCTGTACAGATCCATCTTTCCCCAACCTCACTCCCACTTTCAAAGGCAAAGTTAAAGCTTTGTGACAAGCAGAGAGTTCAAGTCACAGAGCAGAGCATGTCAGGCAGGGAACCAGAGGCATCTCCAGCTGCTCCCCCAGGAAAACAGCCCAGCCTTGTCCCGTGCCCTGGGACTCCCAAGGATCCAAGGACACCATAACTAAAAAGCAATGTTGAAAAGAGTTTCCCCCCCAAGAAGAACTTACTTCTCCTCTTTTCACATCTGTTTAGGATAGAAAGCAAATGCAATTGGACACAGTTTCCTAGGACAGAGTAAATGAGTTTATCCCCTCAAGGATATCACTGCCAGCTATCCACAGCGTCCATTAATATCACCTGAAAAGCATTTTTTGTGACCTGAATTTTTCTGTCCCCATGATACAATACAATGGTGTGCTCCAGGTACAGAACAGACACACAACGATCCTTTTTGCTACAGATTTTGGGGTATTTGCACGAAGAACAGCAGATGAATGGGATACCTACAGCAGGATCACACTGCAAACGGCTCAACAGCCTTCCTGCACAACAAATGGTGGACAAAAAGATATCCTTCAGTTTACCAACACACCATAAAATCACTGGGACCTGATCCCATGTTTTGGCTAAACAACTCCAGCACATCTGCTGATACATATTCAAGAAATATTTCCTTATGAGCAAGTCAAATTTCCCCCCGCTGCTCATTTGCTTCTCAAGGATATGGGATTAACAGCAAAATTACTTCCCTTTTCATCTCTCTGGAAGAGGTGCCTTGTTCCATTCTCAACATTTGAGACTCCTGAAGTTTATCTCTCCCAAAAGACCATCTCCCACAAAACCAAAGAACAAAAAGCCTAACAAACTTCTTGTTTGGCTCATAATATTCCTTTGTAATGGACACTGTAGGACAGTACCTCACCACAGGAAAACAAACATTTGAAAATAATTTGGGTACGGCAAACTGCAGCTCAGGGACAAGAAAAAAATTGCTTTGTCCTAGTTTCTTCTTCAGCACTTATCACTGATATTACAGGGCAAAATAAGTGGAAGGCAAGACAAAAATTCCCCTCAATAATCCTTCCTAATAAAAGACTATCACTAGACAACTCTTTGTTTTCTCATCGAAATCTAAAATTTGGGATTTGTTTGACAAGAACACAGGTACTTCCATAACAATGCTTGCATCCCACTTACTCCCTGTTTCCATCTTTTTCTGGTGATCCATGTGTAAATAACTGAAGAGGATGTTATCCCACCCACACAAATTTAAAACAGTCTAAGGAAACGTAATCATAGAATTGTCTGGGTTGGAAGGGACCTTAAAGGTCACCTAGTGAAATGCCCCTGCCATGGGCAGAGACATCTTCCACCAGCCCAGGTTGCTCCAAGTCCCATCCAACCTGGCCTTGAACATTTCCAGGGACGGGGCATTTTAATTTCTTTCAGAGAAAGCCATGAAGAGAACACAACACAATTGGGAACGATCAGATCCTTGAAAGGTTGAACCTCAAAAACAGTGAATAAATCAGCCTGCTTCCAGCATCATACGGCATAAACAGAAGCACAAACAGAATTTACATCTGCCATGAGAAAGAATCCAATAGGAAGAATCAGAATGATAAAAGATTATGCAAAACTTCCTTTAAATTATGATCCAGAATCTCTGAGCAACTCAACTCTGGCCAAGATTAGCATGTTTCACAACATACTGCTTTTATTTCCTTTCATAAGGTTTCAAAACATTTTGCAACCATCTCTACTCCAAAGCAAGTAAACATTCCTACTCAGCTCAGCTGTCCAGTGACACCCAGGGAAAGGCAAACCTCTGCTTTCCACTGGAATAACATCCATTTTCTGTAAGCTGGATTGCTGAAGTCAGTGGCAGAAAGTAAAACAGTATCAGAAAATCAGTGAAACATAGAATGGCCTGACTTGGAAGGAACTTTAAAGATCATCTTGTTCCACCCCCCTGCCATGGCAGGGACACCTCCCACTGTCCCAGGGTTCTCCAAGCCCCAGTGTCCAGCCTGGCCTTGGGCACTGTCAGGGATCCAGGGGCAGCCACAGCTGCTCTGGGCACCCTGTGCCAGGGCCTCCCACCCTCACAGGAAATAATTCCTTCTCAATATCCCATCCAGACCTACTCTCTGATAGTAGGAAGCCATTCCCTGTGTCCTGTCACTCCATGCTCTTCTCCAATGTCTGTCTGCAACTCATCATGGAGGCTCACTTCAAGTCCACAGTTACGTCCGGTAGACTAAACTTCTCCATTGCCCAGCACACACAGCCCTGTTCTCTCCCCTAGACCACTGAAAAATCAGAATAATTTAAAACAAAGGGCACCTCCTCTATTATTTTTCCTGGATTTGCTACGTGAGTACCATGGTACTGGCATATTCCTCATTTCCTCCTGAGACACAACCTGTTAGAGATCAAAACATGAGAAGCTCTACTGGGCAGAAAACAGGCAAAACTGGGAGTCACAAAAGGAAAGGGTGAAAATACAGAGTAGAGCTCATGGAGGAGTAAAAGGATAAAATGATACTGAACAATCAGCTTTGCAATCCATCAAAATCCAATGCAAACAAATTATCCTAATTTTTAAATACTTTGATCCATCTGGACACATGGCAAGATTTCTCTGTTACTAAAAACTAGTTCATGCACCTCATTTTTACTCAGAACTACAAGAGTAAAACTAAACAATCTAAAAATAGAAGTTACAGAAGACTAAAAATAAAACAATAGAAAAAAAAAAAAAACACAAAAAACAAGAGGAAGGAGACGATAAGGAGACATCTCATATCTATTGTCTTAAATGAAGCAAGATTACTCCCAAACATGGACTTTTAAGGAAATATGTACTAAAAAAATATTAGATGACAGATTCATTACAGAGCTGGCAGCACATCAAATTACAATCTTTCTTGAAATCTTCTTCCCTTGTTGCAGTACAGGCAGACCCAGCTGCTGCAGCATCACCACAGGGAAGCTTGCCTGTCTGCAGAACCCTCCAGAGCAGGGGCTTTGCCCAAAAAACCTCCTCAGTTCCTACATGGCTGTTGTTATCATAGAATCATGGAACAGTTTAAGCTGGAAGGGACCTTTAGGATCATCTCATTCCCACCCCTGCCATGGCAGGGACACCTCCCACTGTCCCAGGCTGCTCCAGCCCCAGTGTCCAGCCTGGCCTTGGGCACTGCCAGGGATCCAGGGGCAGCCACAGCTGCTCTGGGCACCCTGTGCCAGGGCCTGCCACCCTGCCAGGGAACAATTCCTGCCCAAGATCCCATCCAGCCCTGCCCTCTGGCAGTGGGAAGCCATTCCCTGTGTCCTGTCCCTCCATCCCCTGTCCCCAGTCCCTCTGCAGCTCTCCTGGAGCCCCTTCAGGCCCTGCCAGGGGCTCGGAGCTCTCCCTGGAGCCTTCCCTTCTCCAGGGGAACATTCCCAGCTCTGCCTGGAGCCTTCCCTTCTCCAGGGGAACATTCCCAGCTCTCCCTGGAGCCTTCCCTTCTCCAGGGGAACATTCCCAGCTCTCCCAGCCTGGCTCAATGGCAGGGAGGCTCCAGTCCTTGGAGCATCTCTGTGGCCTCCTCTGGACTTGCTCTGGCAGCTCCAAAGGAGCTTCTGCTTTTGGAAGACCTGAGGTGGATGCACATTCCCATGGCAGCAAGGCTGGTTACAATTTCTGGCAAAGAATTGAGGGAACAGAAGGAAAAAAAAGAGGAAGGTCAACCATATGAACTTTGTACAAGGAGAGGTAGAAGGAGTGAGGTTTCTTTAACTTCAAGGAGACACAGCTGAAGGGTGAGGGTGAAAATGTAATTTTTGACCTCAGCTATCTCAGGAGAGATGAGAGAGAAAAGAATACCAGAGGTTCACAAGAAAAGGACAGAAGGCTACACACACAGCTTGCAGCAAGAGACTCTGGCTAGATGTTAGTATCCGATTAATTTTTTATCATTATTTTAACACCAATCTCTGGACCACTGACCCAGAGGATCAACAAGATCTCCATCCTAAGGATAAATTCACTCCTTGACTGGACGAAGTCTTGGGCAAAGGGCTCTGATGGTCGCCCTGCTTCGAGAGCAGGATCAGACCCTTCCAACCCAACTCAGTTCTACACTCACATTTGGGTGCTCAAGTGCCATATTGACCGGCAAGTAACACAAGGAAGGTGAGCAGATCCTGCTGCCTGAGGGAACACGGGCCCATATGACCACCCATCTGGCACCTGAGAGCAACCACCAGCAGCTTCTGGGCCATTGCCAAGTCTTGCAGAACAACAACTGGGTTTGATGAGGAAAACACCCTCTGCCTACCGGAATAAAATGAAAATAAAGGCGCAAAACCAGATCTGATTCATGTTTAATGTGGAGTAAAGTTAACAAAACCAACAAAGTTCACAGGTCCTGAGTGGAGTTTATCTAATTTAGATTTCTTCATCGGTGCTGACAAACATGCTGCATTTGTTTACATGCTCTTTTACTGCATTTTTGAAGCAGCACATTTACACAGTCTCATTGTGCCTCTGGTCACAAATGTAAAGCAGCAAAGATATTTTTAACACTGTTTAATAAAAAAAGCTTCATGTGCAGGACCAGACAGCTCTGGGGGCTCTCAGACAAGGAGTTTAGTCTATGCACACACTTGAACTGTGTAAATGTTGGCATTAAGCAAGTATTTATTGCTGTTAAAAATTGATAAAACCAATTTAAAGTTTCCCTACAAGCCAGTGCTGAGGATTCCCAAGATGATCTTATATATATATATGTATATATTTCAGGATAAATATAATCTTGTGAACAAACATAAACGAGCATCAGAAGGTCAAGAAAACAAAAGGAGTGCAGTGAAGGAAGTGAAGGTTCAGGGAGCTGCTGTAAAAAGCCAGAGAGGGAACAAAAACTCAGTTCCGAGACAAAGGAATTTCTAGTGTTTATCCACAAACTCTGAAAGCTTACAGGGTCCAACTGTACAAAGCTCAGTCTTGCAAATCTCCTGGCACGGTTCAAAAATAACGAACGTGGAAACATGGTTATGATAATAATAAATTTAATATAACCCAAGTAAATTGAGAAAATATGAATACTGCTCTTAAAAAATTCCAATGCATTCATTTTTTCTTAGAGGAAGGTGTTTTTCAACAGATGCTTTCTGGTACTTCACCAAAATGAAAAGCATCTGCCATTTCCTGAACATGGATTACTGAATAACACAGCTCACTGCTTAAAGGTAAACTCAAATGTCATCTAAAGAAACAATTAAAACAAAGTAATCAGGCTTTTTTCCTACCTCAAAAACATTATTGTACTAAGCCCATGTTTGCTTGTCTGCAGGCCAAGGCTTCCTGATTTACAGAAGATTTCCCAGTCTGAACCATAACTGTTAATGCTGTGAACTACTTAGAACTTTTTGATTTTAAAAGACTATTAATTTTTGGAAAACACACAAGAAATGGCAGGCACAAATCATCATTTCACCTTTTCACCAGTGTATTAAAACATAGCTTGATTAGAACAAAATGACATTGGGTCAAGATGACATTTCCTCCTCTTCCCGCACATCAATCAGGGCAGGATACCAGGAGAGCACTTCCATGTGGCATTGCCACATTTTTGGAGATTTTTAGAAGAGAAAGGTTGCTTCCTCTTCAAATGAGGTGTCTTGTTTTGACCTCACGTTAGTTTGAAGCTTTACAGGAAACATTCCTTCACTCTAAAACAACTCTACATTTGCAATTGAAGACCAAAAAAACCACATGTGGGGTTTAAATTTTTATCAACTTTTGTTCCTCTGCTGATCTTCTCTCATAGGCATTACAAGGATTTTCTAGAACAAACAAAGTATTTTTAGACCTTCATTGCACAAATGAGAGGAAGCCCAGCAGAAGGTTAACTCTGGAAATAGGCAGCCACTTGGAACAAGCAGAGGCCCAAGGGAACCCTTAGTTTTTTCCATAGATAGCCTGGGATTATTTTCCTAATTTCAGTTGAATGAATAAAAAGCATAAAGTGGTGGTCTCATTGCAAGACCTGAATACAGAAAAGCATAAGTGATGTTTAGGTCCCAGCATGAAATGTTGATTGTTCACCAGCATCCACACTGATCTCTCATCACATGGACAACCTGTAACCCATTGGCAGAACGGATACTTTTACATATCAAGAGCTGGAGAGGGACATTTGACATGGGTTGGAGAGACAGGACACAGGGAATGGCTTCCCACTGCCAGAGGGCAGGGATGGATGGGACATTGGGAAGGAATCCTTCCTTGTGACAGTAGTGAGGCCCTGGCACCAGGTGCCCAGAGCAGCTGTGGCTGCCCCTGCTCCCATGTCCAAGGCCAGGTTGGACACTGGGGCTTGGAGCAGCCTGGGACAGTGGAAGATGTCCCCCCCCATGGCAGGGGGTGGTACTTCATGATGGTGGTACTTGGTGGTACTCCCCAACTCAAATCACCTCCTGTGATTCTATGTTTTTACAAGGTTGATCCATCATTGCTGTTCCTAAACATGTTCCAAATAACTAAAAACTTTGAAGTTTCAGGTACATAAAAGATAGACATCATTCTGTGAGACCTCCATGTCTACAACATTAGCTGGCTTTTGCCCTTCTGTCTGCATTGACACACTACAAGTTTAACTTACAAACCCTGTTCAAATCCATAAATGGGGCAGTTTTCTCCTCTCAAAGGAGCCTGCACACCAAATCATCTCCAGCCCAGACAGATGACAATAATTTTTTGTCTCTCAAAGAATCAGGATTTGGAAATGAAAACGTAATACTTACATGCTATAGTGCAGTGACATGACTTGTTCATTGTAAAAGCGAAAAACAACTCCTGAATTGTTTCTGCTGACAAACAGTGCACCAAAGGACACTGGCTGTATGTGCTGCACTTGCAGTGTTACACATTTGGATTACTGGATCATATTTACAGTGTCAGAAGCCACATTCAAGTCAGGCTCTAAGTTAAGAAAATACCACTGGCTAGAGTTAAGGGTCTTACCAAGGGGAACTTACCTAAAAGCTGCCAGTAAGGGAGCATAAATTGAGTCTCCATCATACACATACAAGTGGTCCCAGCTGCACTCTGTAGCAAAGTGATTGAATCGAAGCCTGAGGATTGTATTTGGCCTGTAAAGAAAAAATAAATAAATAAATAAAAGATTGGTAATGAGCCACTCAACACACAGGGCACAACGGCAAAGGGCAAAACCCCTTCAACGCAATCCTCTGATGCGAAGCTCTGATTTAGACAAGACTAAAAGTGAGTGACCTGGTCTAACTGTAGGTGCATTAACATCCTATGGTTCAGGGGTTTTTTGTGCACAGCTCTCCTGGTATTAGGCAAAAATTTCTTATGGTCAGAAAACTGTATCTTGTTGTGCAGAACAGATCACAGAATCACAGAATATCCTGAGTTGGAAGGGACCGACAAGGATCATTGAGTCCAACTCCTGGCTCTGCACAGGACACCCCAACAATCCCACCTTGTGCTTGAGGGCATTGCCAAATGCTTCTGGAGCTCCAGCAGCCTTGGGACCGTGACCATTCCCTGGGGAGCCTGGGCAGTGTGTGATCACCCTCTGGGGGAAGAACCCTGCCCTGATATCCACCGAACCCTCCCTACCTAACACAGCTCCAGCCATTCCCTTGGGTCTTGTCCCTGGCCACAGAGGGATTAGTGTCTGTCCCTTCTCTTTGCCTCAGAAGGAAGTTGCAGACTGTGCTGTCTCCTCTCAGACTCTTCTTCTCCAGGCTGAACAAACCAAGTGACCTCAGCCACGGTCCGAACAACCCAAAAGTCCCTCTCCTGGAGCCCCTTCAGGCCCTGCCAGGGGCTCTGAGCTCTCCCTGGAGTCTTCCCTTCTCCAGGGGAACATTCCCAGCTCTCCCTGGAGCCTTCCCTTCTCCAGGGGAACATTCCCAGCTCTCCCTGGAGCCTTCCCTTCTGCAGGGGAACATTCCCAGCTCTCCCAGCCTGGCTCCAGAGCAGAGGGGCTCCAGCCCTGCAGCAGCTCCGGGGCCTCCTCTGGCCTCTCTCCAGCAGCTCCACGTCCTTCTGCTCTTGGCCCCAGGGCTGGGGCAGCTCTGCAGCTGGGCTCTCACCTGGGGGCACAGGGACACAATTTCCACCTTTCCTGCTGCCCTCACTGGGATCAGCCCAGGGCTGGGGGGCTTCTGGGGGCCACCTCCCAAGGCCAGGGCATGTCCAGGTTTTCAACATGGTCATATACCATTTGTTTCATGGCTAATAAAAGACACACCAAAAGACAATCACAGAGAAATGACAGCAGATATTTATTTTGGGCTCAGCTCCAGGATGGTGCAAACACCACTAACATTGTTCTTGGACCTGAAACAAATAGAAGATGAATCTCTATCAGCAGTGCTTGTTCCCACCCACAGCTGGACCTGTTGAAAGGAGAGACATAAGTGTCTAGGATCACCCCAACAGCATTGCCCTAGAATTCAGATGAAATCCCTGTTCATCCTAATCAAATAAATTTTTAAAATGTCAGCTTGCCATAGAGTCCCTCCTCCCCACAGGAGGGGGAGCCTTTTGGGAGTTATTCTGCAAATGACTATTTTTTGATAGGTACAACAATCTACTCTAGGTCTTTGGAAAAGAGCAGCAGGTGGAACTCAAGGATAATGTTCTGCTTTAAGAAAAGCTTCAAAGAGTACCTATGACTTCAGAACTGAGCAGTCTATGGAGTCATAGGAGTTTGCTTCTATTTGAATAGCCTGACAGCTGTAGAGCAGAAAGAAATTGTCAATCAATAAAGGTTCAGACCACAAACAAAGAGGAAGAGTCTCTTTGCAACAGCCAACAACCATTAGCAGACAGCCCTCATCTGCACAATCACATGGTCCTCAGGCTCCATGGAGCTCATCTACCTTGTTCACACTCCTGGGAAAAACGAAAAGGACTCCCCTGGGATGAGAACACAGCACAGACACCAGCCAAGAAAAATCAGAAATGGTGCAGGAAGGAAATGAGAACACTAAGGAACACATGGCTTATTTTGTATCTGAACTTCTCCAGTGTCTTCAATGGCTCACTCGGATTGTACCCTTCCCTGCTAACCTCAAAGCCCTCTGCACAATGGAATGCCAGCAATGAGATGAGGGCACTCAGAACTGAGCAGCTTTGCAGGCACTGCTTTCCAAGTCCAGATCTCTGGGAATTTCACTTCTGGCAGCGAGCTTGGACTCTTTTCACACGGCTGCATATTTTGGCTGGTTCAATCAGCATGATGATCTCTTTGCTGTTTACCACCATGCCCTGACAGCAGGGTATAAACACTCACAGGCAGGAAAAGGACTCCAATGTAAATGCCTGGCTGCAGAACAGGGAGGAACATTTCTGTCTTTCCAGCAAGAAAGATCTCACTTCAAACCCTACACAGTGGTGGCCCCCTAGGAAGCCTCTCAGCAGTAGTAGTTATAGGCTGGAGGAGCAGCTTTGGTCACATTACTGAGGACTCATGAGAAGCACTTCGCTTCTGATAAAAATATGAGTCACAATATCCTTCAAAAATCAAAGTTATGAAGGTTAAGCTGGCTATGCTGGGATTGCTGAGACTGGTTTGTCTGCAATAATGCTCTGGTGAAACACTTTTTAATTATTTGTAATTGCAAACTGTCTGCAGCTGTATTCCTATTACCTACACAAATTAAAAGGTGTAGCTACATGAAGCATCCAACTTTTGCTCTTAACCACCTCAAACAACTGGGCTCCTTATAAAGTTAATAGTGAGTGGTTGCCTCTCAATTTCATCGTTCTGGATGGTTCTAAGGAACAGCTTAGCCCTCACTTTTGAGTACCTCAGGAACTAAACTTCTTCGACTCAAATAAATGTCTGAAGCAGATGCAAGGATAATGCCTCCTAACTCATCAGACCTCCCAAACAAAGAACCACGGAGTGGTTTTGGGTTGGAAGGGACGTTCACAACCATCTCATTCCACCCCCTGCCATGGACAGGTTGGTCCAAGCCCCATCCAGCCTGTCCTTGGACACTTCCAGGGATGGGGCAGCCACAGCAAATCTGGGCACCCTGTGCCAGGGTCTCACCACCCTCACAGCCAGGAATTCCTGCCCAACATCCCATCCAGCCCTGCCCTCTGGCAGTGGGAAGCCATTCCCTGTGTCCTGTCCCTTCAGGCCTTGTCCCCAGTCCCTCTGCAGCTCCCCTGGAGCCCCTTCAGGCCCTGCCAGGGGCTCGGAGCTCTCCCTAGAGCCTTCCCTTCTGCAGGGGAACATTCCCAGCTCTCCCAGCCTGGCTCCAGAGCAGAGGGGCTCCAGCCCTGCAGCAGCTCCGGGGCCTCCTCTGGCCTCTCTCCAGCAGCTCCACGTCCTTCTGCTCTTGGCCCCAGGGCTGGGGCAGCTCTGCAGCTGGGCTCTCCCCTGGGGGCACAGGGGCAGAGTGCCCCTCCCCTGCTGCCCACACTGGGATCAGCCCAGGCCATGGCAGGGGTTCTGGGCTGAGCCATGTCCAGCTCTCACCCAGCACCACCCCCAAGTCCTTCTCCCCAGGGCTGCTCTCCAGTCATTCCTGCCCATCCTGTGTTTGTGCTCTGGCTTGCTCCAACTCAGCTGCAGGACCTTGCACTTGGCCTTGTTGAACCTCATGAGGTTCACACAGTCCCACCTCTCCAGCCTGTCCAGGTCCCCTTTGATGCCATTGCTTCCCTTCAGCATCCTGACCACACCATATTGCCTGGTGTCCATTGACAAATTTGCTAAGGGTGCCTTGATGCCACTGTGCATGTCAGCAACAGATATGCTAAACACAGGGAGAAGACTAAGGAAAAGTGCCCTCTGGGACTGTAGGAAATTCTGACCCTCCAAGATGCCAAGAGGCCTCAGTTTGCAGTGTCCAGTACAAGTTCACACTCTCATGTGACTCATGCCAATTCAGAGACCTCTCTACCTGCAGATTCAGGGAACAACACGGAATGTGACTGAACAGATGTTATCACAGAGCATCATATCTGACCATGGAAAAGCTTTAGAGACTAAACAAATGGATCTTACAGTCCTGGCACCAGCTTGGTACTACCAAAAATATATTTCAACAAGTGAGATGCTCTGAACTGCTGCACCATCGATCAGGTGACAGAGGATAGACATTAAATATGCTACTCCTTAAAACCTGTGCAAGAAATTGCTGTAAGCAATTTAAGGATCAAATACAAGAAGGGCAGCAAAGTGAGGGGAGAGATCTGAGGGACTTCTCCCAGTTTAGAAAACCTTTGCAATAAGAGGTCAGTGGTTCCTTTGAAGTCCTCATGGCTCAGTGAGTAAAGAAATATCTGAAGTTCCTCACTACAGAAACTGATTCTTCATGAATAAAAGCTTTCAGAGCTTTCTGTTGTTTCTCATACTACTGAAAAATCCCATGCATAGTGAATCCCATCATCCAAATGGCCCACTATAATATCAGTTAAGTAATAATAATTCATAATCCTTCATTATTTTCAGAAGTGCACGGATTTTTGTTTACCACATGCTGTTTCAACACAAACCTCTTAATCAGAACTTAGTTTGGAGGGCTCAGTTGCACAAAGACTTATTTACAAAGAACAGTTAAGTGTTGCCCTATCTAGCTTTTAGAATAGCCAGAAAGAATTGTGAGACCTAAAAATAGTCAGTGCAGACAAAACTCATCTAAAAGTCCCAATAAGCAACACAAATCCCAAGCTGCTTCCGACACTCACCTTCCTTCAATAAGCCAGGTGCATTTTGTCTTGTATTTGTAATTTCCAGGCCCATCTGTGACATACCCTGAAGGTTCAGTGAGTCTGCAAACAAAAACACAAAGACAAGCATTAGTGTCCAGTGGTTTTAAACATTCAGAAAGGATTCCCTAAATTTTGAAGATCACCATTAGATTATTATTTACTTAAAAGCCACTATAAAGAAACCAACTACAGCACAACAAAATCCAGCTGGGAGTCTCCTGTTGAACTCTCTCTGCAGGCCTTCTGATGCCTGTTCTTCAAGAATGACATCTTGAAGGACATTACTTCAGGAGTAATGGTTTCTCTATCAGATTGATGTCATGGCTCCAAACTTGTCTGTATGGATATACCACCTAACCAGCAAAAGGAATTCCCCTACAGAAGCTAAAATTATTCCTACATTATTTATTGACACAAATGGCATCATTCTTGCATGCAGTTCAGATAGATGAAGCCCCTGGTGCAACCTCTCACTCATTCTGTATTTGACTCTCCATAAACTCCTTGACAATGTCCTGAATGGAGGACTGATCCCCAGGCCCCATCCCTGGAAGTGAACAAGGCCAGGCTGGACAGGGCCTGGAGCAGCCTGGTCTAAGGGAAGGTGCCTCTGCCTATGGCACGGGGTAGAATGAGATGGGCTCTAAGGTCCCTTCCACCCCAACCATTCTGTGATTCTCTGTTGTTATCAACATCTGCAAATGCTGCACAGTGCAAACTCTACACCAGCAAGAGCCAAACTATTGGGATATACATTCCTATCTCATATGAATTAGTCAAAATATTCCAGATGAGTTCTAACAAATTGTTGAAGTATTGCAGAAACTGCTGAAAACAAATGACAGGGAAGGATGGCAGCAAAAGGCAGCAGCACCTGAAGGTGCCCAAACACCACGTTCTGGTAGAGCACACACTGGCACCCAAAACACGATTCCTTCCTAAGTTATAAACTCCATCATCAGCACACGGCTGGAGCAAATCACAACCCTCTGGCAAAATTCAACTGTCCTACTTACAACACAGCTTTAAAACAAAAACACTCAAAATTTAAACTTGGCAAAAAGCGAAGAAAGCAAGATCAGAAGTTCCCCAAACCGGTATCTTGGAACCTTTTCTGTGCCTTTCCCCAGTGATCTGTTAATGTCTCACTTTTTAAAATATTTTTGTTGTGTCAAAAATTATTTTCCAAACTCATTTCCATCAAGCATTTTTAAGGCTCATCTCTAAATTAAATTAAAAAGGCAAAAGGCACAGATTTTTAAAAACCACCTTCCTCTGTCTATAAATGAGTTTATTATAATACTTTTCAACCTGAGAAATTGAGCTGAAGATTTTTAAAAGCCAATTACTGAAGTTCTACAGAAAATGGACATTCAAGCAACCCTAAACCAGCACATGCAGAAAAAACTCAGATTTTTAGAATCACAAGAAGCATCTGGGCCTTCTACAGAGACACAGATGTAGGTGTAAACAGAGATTAGATTTTTTAAAAATGCACATACAGAAGGTATAGATTTAGGCTGGATCTTGGGCAGGAATTGTTCCCTGTGAGGGTGTGAGGCCCTGGCACAGGGTGCCCAGAGCAGCTGTGGCTGCCCCTGGATCCCTGGCAGTGCCCAAGGCCAGGTTGGACATTGGGGCTTGGAGAACCCTGGGACAGTGGGAGGTGTCCCTGCCATGGCAGGGGTGGCACTGGATGGGCTTTGAGGTCCTTCCAACCCAAACCATTCCATGATTCTGGGATTTATATTTCTTTTAAAACGTCAACATCTTTGAAAATTCAAACCACTTATCTAGCAACCAGGAATTCACAAAACCAAATGAACCTTCCAAGTTGGAGGCAGTTACATCTAGTCTTTTTGTCTAAAAATCCACCCTTTTGAATATAATATCCATGGAAAAGCCATGCATCAAACAGTATCAACACTGATACAACCTTGCCTGTAACCAAGAACAGAGATTCTAAAAACCTGAGCAAGTCTCTCAAGCTAAAAAACAATCTCGTGCCATGTGGCAAGCACTCAGGGAGCCTCTGCTCATAGAACACTTGCAATTTTACTTGGAAACAATTACTAATTCACTCACCACAGAAATGCTACCAAAAGTGATATAAAAAATAAAATATTGCTGTTAATATTGTAGCCCCAGGCATGTCACATCTCAGGAGAGGGAAAAAAAAAGAGCATTTCAACATCAATGTAATTCAATGAAGTTTCAGCAAAACATTGGATTTAGTTTTAAATATATAAGTCAAACTTCTTTGATATGCTATTAGTAAAAACTTATCTGTAAGTTTCTCAAACTTACTAAACTTCCTGCCATTACGGACAAATGAGGGCTATTAAAAATCTATAGTAAACCAGAGTTGACATCTCCGAAAGGAAAATAAATAGGACTTAAATTCTCACTGACTGCATGGCCTGGCTAGAGCAGGGCATCAGCATCCATGTTCTTCTATAAACATTCTCCCAGACAGAAATAAATCTTCAGCACAAAAGCAAACTGAAATAAGAATTTCATCTTTCCTGTTAATACAGAAAGCTCAACTGATCTCCAAGCTCCAGTAAAAAAGCAAACACCCCGCTGTTCCCCATGCTCCGTGCTGCCTGTGCCATAGGAGACACAGGGCTGGGGGGTTGGATAACTGGGACATGTCCCACACACTGTTTTGGCTTTGTCTGCAAGCAAAGGCTTGGGAAGGGAACATGTGAGTAACTCCAGAAGGAAAAACATTCCAGCAATGAGGGACTTGGATGCAGAAAGTTTTCCTGACATACATCAGACCACTCTCACATAGAAGGCTCCTACCTCACATAACCCGTGACCAACACCACCAGGCCCAGGGTTCTTTGGCCCCGCAAAGCTTTGGCCATAGTTGTGATGTGGGGGTCAACAAGGCCAAGTGCCAGGTCCTGCAGCTGGCTCACAGACACCCCTGCAGCTCCAGGCTGCCTCACGTAGTGAATAAGTTGCTGCTTCAATTTTGTACATTGTTACTGTTACAATTTTTACAGGTTCAAAGAGTTATTAGTTAACTATTAATTGGTTTAATTATCTACTGCTAATTGTAGTAAATAAGTTGCTGTTTCAAATTTCATGTATGTTGTTACTGTTTTAAGAGTTGTCAGTTAAGAGAGGTATTAATTGTTAAAAATCCCGATGGCCCTCCCGGTTTTTGTATCTTCGATTTCTATCCCTCCTCGGCCGGGCAGTGCCCCGCCGCCTAAACCGCCGTGGCGACTGAGCAGGCTGGGCCGGAGCGAGCCCGCCGCTGCCACCGCTCCCGGGGCGGCTCCCCCGCTTTCAGACCCTGCTTCCCCCGGCCCGGGCCGCTGCCACCGCTCCCGGGGCGGCTCCCCCGCTTTCAGACCCTGCTTCCCCCGGCCCGGGCTGCTGCCGCCGCCGCTGCCGCCGCTCCCGGAGCGGCTCCTGGAGGGGGAGAGGCCCCCCCGCCCTTCAGACCCGGACCCCAGCGCTGCGCGGGCTGCACCCGCCTTTGCCTTCCCCGGTGCTGCCCAGGCCCTTGTCTTCAGCCCGGGCTGACCTCCGCTGGCTCGGCGTCTCACACACCCTGCTTCCCCCGGCCCGGGCTGCCCCCGCCGCCCTTCCCGAGGTGGCTTCCAGGCCCCACCGGCCCCGAATCCCCTGGCGTGGGGCCGACTCCAGCACCCTGTAGGTCATCCATCTACCCCAAGAAGACGCTCTAAAGCAGAGAGGAGACGCTAGAGAGCGGACAGAGACGAATCGCCAAGACAAGACACATGAAAGGATTGAGCAATACCCCATTCCCAGGGATACTTGCCCATGCAAATAAGGACACCTTGGACACTTTCCAGAAAAGAAACCTTTCAAATAAAGAGCCAACATACCGTCAAAAGACATAAATAGCACCACAAGCCAAAGAAGAAGCAGAAACACCTCCAGACCTGATTTGAAGCTTTTACCCCATCTCCGTAAACTAAAAAGAGAACCTGAGGCGTGTAGACTCGAGTTCTCAAGCCAAAAGCCGTCTACCAGGGCACGTCCCTGCCCCTCCCCCGGAGAGAAAGATAGACCCAGCTCTGCCCTGCTCTAGGGACAGGGCTGCGACATCATCTCTCCTCTTCCGCGCTGCTTCGAGCTGATCGCTAAATAAAGGCATTTTAAAGGAGAAATCTCTCCTGCCCATTTTATTCATAACACGAACTACCCTATATCTGTATCCCCAATTAATTGCTTTAATGACCCCGTTTACCCCATTTCTGTATCCCCAATTAGTTGTTAGTTACCCTGTTTTTGTATCCCTTTCTGTCGGGTGTCACCTCTGCTGCTCCCCGAAATGGCAAAACACACACTGATATCTTGAGGAGGGCGATGTAATCCCATAAAGGCCTATGTATGCAAATACCGTGGCCTTAAGACGATTTCACCCCTAATAAAACGAGCCAACCTACTTCCAGAGGACCCGAAGTGACACCTCCGATGCAAAATTATCCCAAGCTGCCTCCTGACTGCAATTCAGACTGCTCACCCCTCACCGTAACCAGCAGAGACCTAGACAGGGGTGTGAACCCCGGCTTTGCAAGTAGACATCGCCTGCTGGTACAGGCGAGGACAGAAGCCCGAGCGGTGCCGCACCGCACTCAAGGACAAAGCCGCATTCCCCCTCTCTGTGCCGGCCCTGGGAGCAGCGCGGCGGCTGCGCAACCCCTCGGGCCCCCACCCAGAGCTGATCCCCAATAAAGGCGTCCAAAGGAGTCTGTCTCCTGCCCTTTATTCATAACAGGGCACAGGCGCTGGGACAGGCCCTGCGGGTGCTGTGACAGTGGCTGGACACGAGCCCAGCTGTGCCCAGGTGGCCAAGAGGCCACTGAAGGCCCTGGGGCTGTGCCAGCTCTGGGGTGGCAGCAGGGCCAGGGCAGTGCCTGTCCCCTGTGCTGGCTCTGCTGGGGCACCTCCAGGGCTGGGACAGCTCTGGAGAGCCCTGGAGGGGCTGGAGCCGGTCCAGGGAAGGGAAGGGAGCTGGGAAGGGGCTGGAGAATTCCTGAGGGAGCTGGGAAGGGGCTGGAGAGTTCCTGAGGGAGCTGGGAAGGGGCTGGAGAGTTCCTGAGGGAGCTGGCCAGGGGCTGGAGAGTTCCTGAGGGAGCTGGGAAGGGGCTGAGCCTGGAGAAAAGGAGGCTCAGGGGGACCTGGTGGCTCTGCACAAGTCCCTGCCAGGAGGGGACAGCCGGGGGGGTCGGGCTCTGCTCCCAGGGAACAGGGACAGGAGCAGAGGGAACGGCCTCAGGCTGGCCCAGGGCAGGCTCAGGGGGGACATTGGGGAAATCAGGGAAAGGGCTGTGCAGCCCTGGCACAGCTGCCCAGGGCAGGGGTGCAGTCCCCATCCCGGGGGGTTTAACAGCCCTGTGCATGTGGCACTTGGGGACACTGGGCAGTGGTGGCCCTGGCACTGCTGGGGAACAGCTGGCCTTGATGGTCTTAGAGGGCTTTTCCAACCTAAACAATTCTGTAATTCTGTGGTAATTTTATGACTCAGATGCAGAAATCAGACAGCAGAAAATACGGAAAGGCATCAAATACCACATCTTTGCTAACTTGGTGAAACGTGTGGCTGCTGCACAAGAAGTGCTTCCGTACTACCTGAGTGTTACATCTGCTCTGCAACGAGCAGCTGCTACACCCTAAGAAAACAGTAAGTCAGGTCCTGTACTACAACTTTTACAAGGCTCTAAACTGCAACATCAACTTGAAAACCTCCAGGGTAGAAAATACAACTGCATGGATCTATTCACAAAACTAAGATTAAAAAAATACACAAGTGTACTGCATAAATACATATGTATATATGCATATACATACCCAACAGTGTTGTGTGCAGTAAATTTGTCACTGATTTTCAAGTGGACTGCAATATGTAAGAACCAAAGGGAAAAAAGAGGGTTAGGGAGATGAACCTACAGCCCACATATTCAAAGAACTCCCATCTTGAACGCTACCTATTCCAGCTTTTTTAAAGAAAAAGACAAAAGGGAAGCAATGACAAGGACGAAGATTTAACAAAAAAGAACTTCAAAGAGAAATATTTTATGCAAAAAGATTCTGCATATTTAATTACTCCCCACTCATTCTAGGAGCCCCTGAAAAGCACAAAAGCAACACAAGAAAATCTGGCAGTAATCAGTGGCATCTCCTGGGTAAACAGTCTAACCTGATATTGGAAATCACCACACAAATCCATGGTTTTTTAAGTAATAACATGAGTAATACTAGCAGCATATATTTTTCAAACACAAATTAGTATGCACTGAGAAAATTCCTCCGTAGACAGGAACTGTACAAAAAGACAAGGCCTCAGAACTGTTGACTAATTACTATCTAATAAATCTAAAGCAAGCCTGCTGCTAGTGAGTACAAAAACCTCACAAAAAATACCTTAGAATTTAGGATTAAATAACTTTGCAGCACTTACTTCAACGCATTGTGACATTAAAGGTACATTATATGCTGGGAACAGGGTTTTGAATATATTTATTTTCATCAAATTAATAAAGAGAAAATGCAGCTTGCCTTTCCTTCATTACTCACCAGAAAAGGTAAGCAGGCTGGTTTGGTTTATAAAACACATTAAAATTTAACTGCTAAGTGGTCATCACTGGATCTCAAAATGGGTTTGTATTACTTTCAGTTAAACTGCAGTGATGCTGACAGTGAAGACTTATCAGCATTTTGTCTGGAGAAGTTTTCACAGCCTTTTCACTAAAAAAAAACCCAACCAAATAATTAAAAAAAAAAAACCAAAACAAACCAACCAAACAAAAACTAAACGAAAGTCAAAAACAAACAACAAAAACCACCAAACAAACCCAAAAGCCCTTTGTGCAACCTAATTTTGAAGTTGCTAAATCTAAAGACTGATGCAAGCAATTAGTTTTTCTCCTTTTTTCCTCCTCCTTCCCAAGTGCTCGAGCACTTCACAATTAAAAGTCATTGTTTGGGGTATATTTGGAATTAAAGAAACAAAGAAACAGCTGTTACAGCCTCTTATGAGAACAAATGCTTTCCATCTTAAACTGATTAATAATTTGACTTTGTTCATGTTCTCACTAAAAGCACTGAGGTTAAAGGACCGTTTATTATAAGCAAATGCTTTAATATAATATAATGCTTTTATAGGCATGGAATAGTGATCAGGCACACTGGGGATGAGAGAAGAAGATAAAAAAATCCACACAGCTATTTCATGAATTTCTAATGTAGAACAGCTAAATCCCTTCTTCTGCCACCTTGGTTCCACACCACAGGTAAAGCTGGAAGATGTAATTAATTACAGGCCAGGTCTCACAGAGGAAGGTAATGACAATTACTGCAAAATCCATTTTGATAAGGATTTTACCTACACAGCAACAGGTACCTAAAACAAAGACAATGAACTACTCCAGATGTCCAGAGAATTCTCTCCTTCTCTCTCTTTCACGTACACAGTCTCCTGAGATAGAAGTCCTCAGGACAGCAAACTCATGCAAAAGTCACTGCTGTAGCATAATCACAGAAAACCAAATGTTTTAGATTGGAAGGGACCTTAAAGTTCATCTCGTTCCACCCCCCTCCCACTGTCCCAGGCAGCTCCAGCCCCAGTGTCCAACCTGGCCTTGGGCACTGCCAGGGATCCAGGGGCAGCCACAGCAAATCTGGGCACCCTGTGCCAGGGCCTCCCACACTCACAGGGAAAAACTTTTTCCTCACAGCAAAGATTTTTATCTTAATAATTAAAATAGATAATTTTAAAAAAATTAGTTACAGAAAAAAAAAACAAAACAAGATTACCCAACCTCAAGACTAAGACAACAGAAACTATGAAGGAAAAGCTCATTTCCCTCTTCCATTTCTCCACATCACAAGCATTGAAAAAAAACTCCAGAACTGTGCTGGATCCCAAACGACACCAGCATTTACCCACTGCTTCCCAGTCATCATTTATAGACGTGGCCTTGTGATCCTACTGTGTTGCCACACCAGAAACATGCTGGAGCTCCACTTGTTTGTGCCTTTAAGTTTTAAATTCAAACTTGAAAACATCCCAAATTTAGGTCCCTGCATATTCCCTTATTTGTTTATTCCCAGCCTTATCTCAGAGACCACAAAGCAACATTTATTCACTGCATAACCTTAGCTTTATCTCTGCTGAACCAACCAGCCAAGCTGCACTCTAAATGCCAACATGACTGTCATCCTTTACTACAGATTTTTCCCCCATTCAAACTTATTGGGTAAAACAAAGAATAAAAGATAATATTATTATTATTATTGTTGTTATTACACTGAAGGGATGTGTTCTTCACACAAGCAGCACATTTTATGCTGTTTGTCAGCACATTTTTCTGTGGCATTGTTCTATCATCTCTATATTATCTTTGATCTCTGCTTTCACACTGCAAGAACTCCAATCTAAGGACGCTTATTTCTTTGAACACTTTCCCCAGTGCCTGTATTTTATGCAGAAACGTTAGCATGAAAAAAGGCCAATTCATGAGGTCCCCTTGAAGGCCACCCATACCCATCACTCGTACCTGAGACACCAGCCATGCAGATGGTGGCCACTACAACAGCTGTCTATTAATCTAATGTAACAGTTGCACTCTGCTTTCCCCATCTGTTCCCAAATCCACTTATTGGATCTTGGCCTAGTTCTTTGAAATAAGGATAATTTAGCTGAAAGTGTTCGTAATGCCCAGAAAAACGGGAGCCTCATCCTTGGCTGATGGTCCTAAAATGCTCCCGGGGTTTATGGTAGAGAGTTGTCTCATTCACACCAGGCAGGAGGAGATAACAGAGCACAGTGGAAGTAGATGCATCTCACACATCATAAATCATCTCACTACAGCAGAAAAAGAATATATCAATCCCTCTCTTTCCCTGGCACACAATGAACCTCTAAAACCTTGGGGCAAGAGCCCTTGCAAGTGTCTTACCCCAAAGCTTAACCCCCTACAAGAAAAAAGGACAAAGAAACCACATTATTGCAGTGATCAAAGAGAATCATCAAAGGCTTAAGCACACAAGGTCTATAAGATGATTTTTCATCCCTTTCCCAAAATTAGAAATATTCAACTATTCAACGGATCTCAAGCACCTGTACAATCATTTAAGCTGCAGTACAGCACACCTGTGACTCTTGTAAACAAAGCCTCATAATTCAAATTCTTTAAAGCCCACATGCTCAGAATTGACAGACATCAATCTTCTCCTCCAGTTCGAGAGTCTTTCACTTTGACAAGCTTTCAAGTTGTCAGGTTACATTTAAGACCAGGAAAAACATTCATTGGCAGAACATGTGCTGTATTGTGAATGAAAAGAGGTTAAGCAACTGATTTAACGTCCAGGCCAGCAGGAATCAGAGGAAGGAAGTGGAGTTTAAGGCCACCCCATGGAGCAGAGGACCATCGTCCTGCTGCACTTTCTCAGACAAATGCAAACCCACCAAGTTTCTATGACAAATGTAAAAGCAGCAGCAGCAATCTCTTCTGCCTTCCAATGCTGTGTATGAAATTGCTGCCCTATTCTTCCTAAACACTAAACCCCAAAATAAGCCATTAACCTCTCAAGAAGCCCATTTAGACTCTGATTTAGCTCCAAATTTGCCACCTCCATCACTGCTGATTTTTAGGCCAATTCAGAGCACTGAACTTGGTGGTCACAATTCCAGAAAACCACAAGCCAAAGATCAGTCAGTGTTGCAACAAAAACTAAAATACTGACACATTCTATAAATAAGCATCACAGCCTGACCCACTTTCCTAAGGGAGACAGAAATAATTCTTTTTATTTCCTTCCTGACGTCCAAAAATTTTAAGCTACTGCATAGCAGTGTTACCTGCTGGGAAAACTGAACCCTAAAAAAATAAAAGTAGTTGGGAAAAAGATTGCTGTTAACTTCTGTTTGGTCTGGGCCTCAAAACCAGATTTTGACACAGATCCTCAGATACAGATCCCTAAAACAGTCATAGCACATCCCAAAATCCAGAGCGCCATTTGTAAACCTACAGAGTGACAAATCCTTGACTTTCTAAAGCAGAGCTTTGGCTGAAACAACACCACAAGAACATGCAAAGATCAGAGAATGGATAATGAAAATACTGTATTTATTAATGAAACAAATCCTCAGCCAATATCAGAATTTAATGACACCTTGATCAACAAATAAGGAAGATGTTCTCAAGGATGCCACAAGTAGTAAAAATAATACAACAGGAAAGGAGCCTTTTAAGCATCAAATATTAAGTCTGAGAGAACAAGGGAAGTGTGGTCCCCCAGAAAAAAAGTCTGTATGTTTATATGACAGAAGGATATTCGGTCTGTCCCCAAAGTGTCCTTCTCACATCTATTACTGTAAAGAATGAAAGGCATGTAAATATTTGTCTTGAAGGAAGGGGCAGAGAAGAATTTCACTGAGAGGAGAAGTCCACAGAGCACCAATAATAAAATAAACCAACAATTCATCACGACAATATCCTAAAATCTATTTAGATTATTCTGTTTTCTACTTCATGTCAGTGAATCTGCTCCCATACTCCCTTCAGCCACATGACCTCTCTCTCCCAGCAGTCCCTCCAGCACACCCACCTGAAGGACTCTGGACAGGCACTCAAGCAGGACTGCAATGGCTGGCTCAGGGAGCAGAGCCCAGGTCAGCACCAGTGCTGGCCCAAGAATCCAGCTGAGTTTCCAGCTCTGTTCCCTCCCATGAACAGCTGATGACACCAAACTGAGTGAGGGTGACACACGTGACAGATGGAATGGCACCCAACGGGACCTGGACAGGCTGGAGAGGTGGGACTGTGTGAACCTCATGAGGTTCAACAAGGCCAAGTGCAAGGTCCTGCAGCTGAGTTGGAGCAAGCCAGAGCACAAACACAGGATGGGCAGGAATGACTGGAGAGCAGCCCTGGGGAGAAGGACTTGGGGGTGGTGCTGGGTGAGAGCTGGACATGGCTCAGCCCAGAACCCCTGCCATGGCCTGGGCTGATCCCAGTGTGGGCAGCAGGGGAGGGGCACTCTGCCCCTGTGCCCCCAGGTGAGAGCCCAGCTGCAGAGCTGCCCCAGCCCTGGGGCCAAGAGCAGAAGGACGTGGAGCTGCTGGAGAGAGGCCAGAGGAGGCCCCGGAGCTGCTGCAGGGCTGGAGCCCCTCTGCTCTGGAGCCAGGCTGGGAGAGCTGGGAATGTTCCCCTGCAGAAGGGAAGGCTCCAGG
>WAAE01003528.1:47964-70137 GCA_013400495.1 Nicator chloris | reverse complement strand
AGAAGGGAAGGCTCCAGGCAGAGCTGGGAATGTTCCCCTGCAGAAGGGAAGGCTCCAGGGAGAGCTGGGAATGTTCCCCTGGAGAAGGGAAGGCTCCAGGGAGAGCTCCGAGCCCCTGGCAGGGCCTGAAGGGGCTCCAGGGGAGCTGCAGAGGGACTGGGGACAAGGCCTGAAGGGACAGGACACAGGGAATGGCTTCCCACTGCCAGAGGGCAGGGCTGGATGGGATGTTGGGCAGGAATTCCTGGCTGTGAGGGTGGTGAGACCCTGGCACAGGGTGCCCAGATTTGCTGTGGCTGCCCCATCCCTGAAGTGTCCAAGGACAGGCTGGATGGGGCTTGGATCTCCCTGGGATAGTGGACGGGCTCCCTGCTCATGGCAGGGGGTTTGGAACCAGATATCTTTAAGGTGCCTTCAACCCAAATCATTCTAGGATTCTATCTTTTAGCACCTGCAGAAACAATTGGAAATAAGCACCCAACTTCACAAAATAAACACTTATGTTTGCCAATACCTAGGAGAAAGAAAGACGGGAACAAAAAAGCTGTCTCCTGTTTTTTGGTTTTACAGGAACTTCTCATTTCCATATACATATCAGTACAGAATTGTAAACATTTCTACAAACACTATCAGTTCTTCTCCCCTCCATTTTCGAGTTCAAGCCAGCTGTTCCTCCCTCCCACAGACTTGTGCTAAATTCATTATCATAGCAAGAAGAAGAATGATTTGCAACCCCTTGCAGAAAAGCACAAGTGGCATTTTCCTCAAACAACTCATGTTAATGAAAGCAATTTCACACTACATAGAAAAAAAAAGAGCTAAATACCAAACACTTTGAGTATCTGATGAACACAGGTATACACAGTTGGCTTCCTTGAGAAGTTCCCCTTTGTAGAGTGGAACAGAACTCAAAAATCAAGAATAATCCAGATGACTTTAATTTAGGCAGGACTACATCGACCTACCAAAAATGTGAATACCAAGCACTCGTCTATAAGAGAAGTTCTCTCGATGGTTAGATGATATACTTCAGGAGACGGGGGTTGCTCATGGAACACATGCTTTATTCTCAGGGGTCGTGGGTGCCAGCGTTTGCCATTAGTTGCCAGCCCAACTGCTGGCGTGGTTCCAAGAGGGTTCTAAGAGAGTTCCAAGAGAGTGAATTTCTTGTTACAGTCTATTTTATCTTATTCTGTGTTGAATATTCTATTTACAGTAACTAACTGGTGTGAGACACAAATCCTATAGAATTTACATACAGCCTATGAGAACTACTAGATTTAAATAAGACACTACTTCCTTATGCTAATTTCTATAATCCCTTCTTCCTGCTATCCTGCAGACTCCTTTTCTGCCTGGTCACTGGTATTGCTTAACATCCTGTCCCTGGACTGGCATCCCTTCCCATATCAAAAGTGACCGTCATTTCTATCTCATTCACTGGCCCAATGTTCTCTGAACCTCCTGCTAAACAATCATATTTCTAAGGTTTCCCTGTGTCACCTTCCCCAACACTCGTCCATCTGCGTGTTCTCACTCACACCTATGGAATGGTAAGTCACCTGCAGCACTTCATACTCAAACATGCAGTCCAAATCCTGGCTTAGCAAAGGGAGAAAAGGCCAGACTTCATGTAGCTTTCATTAAATCATCTTCATCCTTTCAATCGAAACCTTCTATTGCTGGCACAGGTGACTTTAACCACACAGATTACTCCACCAGCCAGCCTAAGCTTTTCCACCAGCTCCTGGGAAGAATGAAATAAACCCACGGTGCTCACACCATCCCAGTGTTTATTTAAGAGCCTGCCCAAACAAACCAAATGTGAAAGTCATCCAGTAACTCAACAGCTCCAAACTCCAGGAGGTGAAGGGTTGGAGGGACTTTCAAATGCCAGAGTGTGTTTGTCAGCCTCACTGTGATCAGTCTAAATCCCTTAGGGAATGGGGTGGGTTTAGTCTATAGTCACTATAGACTGCTGTGCCTTAATAAATGGATCTGCACAATAAATTTTACAATCCAGATCAGGTATTTCCTAACACACCAAGAGAAATTCTTGGCTTTTAAAACACCAAGCCTCACCAGGCTTGATTCCTTACCAGGGCAGAAGATGTAGCAAGAAAAGTTGGTTTTGGAAAAAGATAATCCTTCAACAAATTAAAAACAGGCTGGGAGAGCTGGGAATGTTCCCCTGGAGATGAGAAGGCTCCAGGGAAACTTTAGAGCCCCTTCAAGAGCCTAAAGGGGCTCCAGGAGAGCTGGAGAGGGACTGGGGACAAAGCACGGAGGGACAGGACACAGGGAATGGCTTCCCACTGCCACAGGGCAGGGCTGGATGGGATCTTGGGCAGGAATTGCTCCCTGGGAGGGTGGGAGGCCCTGGCACAGGGGGCCCAGAGCAGCTGTGGCTGCCCCGGGATCCCTGGCAGGGCCCAAGGCCAGGCTGGACACTGGGGCTGGAGCAGCCTGGGACAGGGGGAGGGGTCCCGGCCCATGGGAGGGTGGCACTGAATGCGCTTTTTTCAGGTCCCTTCCAACCTAAAACATCCTGGGATTCTATGACTTTTTAAGCCCACTTTAATCAAGCAAAGACTACATGAAACCATTTTATTTTTGGAGCAAACTTTGAAAATATAGAAACAATGCACTCATTGGCACATTCCACAGAATTTGTGGTTTGTGTCAATGCTGCCTTAGCAACACTCTCTCTACAATATCTTTATAATCCAAGACATGTTAGCATTTCTTTCTTGGATAAGTAGCTCTGGAGTGTTTGTCTGTGAAACATTCTTGTTTCAGGGAAGGTCACACCACAGCCTCCTGACTCCTTAGCTGCAGAGGCAGACGTTCCTGCATGGGGGGGCGGGTAGGGGGTGGGTTTATCTTTTCTTGTAGTAAGGCAGTGTCTAACATACAGATCTCTTATAATCACTGCAAAGAAACTCTTCCTTCAAAAAAATCAAGAACACAAAACAACAAATCCAACAGACAAATAGACCAATCAGAAAAATACCACAATTGTGGACATCTGACCCAGCCAGCAAAGAGCTAAACACCCTGAGGGAAGGTTAGCTCCAAAAATCATTGCTTACAGCGCTAGCTCGGCCATATGCCTGCACCTCTCCTGTTGCCTCCAAAATGACTTGAAATTACTTTGAAAGGAGTTATTCTGGGACAGTAGTGGGGAAAAAATGAAATTCCATCTGCTCACAACAGATTTGTGACAACAAAAACAAAGACAGTGGCTCAACACTAGTTATGCAAAGTTTTGAAATAACCCCTCACTTTGCTACCAAGCATGACTGACAGGCCACCTCTCTACTAAACAACTCTAAAAAAAAGTCCCAACTTCTTATTTAGGATTCAGTCATCACCAATCTTTCCTCACTCCAGTAACATCCATAGCAAATGGCCCTAAGATGAAGGAGGGTCTAGATTAGGTATTAGGAGAAAATTATTGTCTACAGGAGAGATGAGGCCCTGGCACAGGGTGCCCAGAGCAGCCGTGGCTGCCCCATCCCTGGCAGTGCCCAAGGCCAAGCTGGACAGGGCTTGGAGCAGCCTGGGATAGTGCAAGGTGTCCCTGCTAATGGCAGTGGAATGGAATAATATGATCTTTAAGGTCCCTTCTAATCCAAACTATTCCATGGTTCTAAAAGCCTGTTTGCACTAACAAGGAATTGTGCACAAAATACTGCTGTGCTTGCCTTAGTTTATTAAGAAAAAGAGGAAAGGAAAAGGTTTTGCCTCGTTCCACTTTCCCATTTAGCTTCCTACATTTTCATTTCATTATCTCTATTCATAACCAAGATGGCTTAAAACATTATTTATAAGAGAAACACCGACCAGCCCCAGTCCACACTCTTAAATCTGTAAGGAAAAGTTCATTCCTGCCTTAAAATTGGTTAAGCAAAGAAGTGATACTTCACCGTACCCTATGATGGAGCACCAGGAGAAGCACTCACGTGGAGTCCTCCAGAGCAGAAACCCGGGAGGCACTTCACATGGAGTGCTGCCCTCGGGCACGCTCCAACACCGCTGCATTGGCCACGCTCAGGAGCATTTCCAGGTGCTGATGTGACTTGGGTGTCTACCAGGCTCTTTCCCTCCTGGCTATGTTTTTGTTCCAGGCCCAAAGCAATTCTTAGCCCTGCTGTGGGGCTGAGGAACACACACTAGTGTAGCACAGGTATAACACCAAGGGCAGTCTTGGTGTCAGCCCTCATTGCAGATATTTAACACAATAAATACCAAACTTCAGGTCAAAGGAGGAAATTCCAGCTGAATGTTTCCCAGACCTAACCACAGATGCATCAATGCATCATAAGGTCAGTACCTCCTCTCATCTCCTGTGCCTTAAATTAATCTGTCAGAGGTAATTTATAGCACAAGGAATAAGAAGTGAAGCAATCACAGAGATAAATTCCTCTTAGACATATGAAAAACCCAAAGATACCAGGCACTGGACAACAGCTTTCCATTTTGTTCTTATGCTAAAATTATCTATGCAAATGTACAAATAAAAATTCATAGTTTCATGACAAAAATAATTTAAAATATGTCTGTACAACATTTCCTAGGAAATTTTAAAACTCCCACATCCAATTACAGAGCCACTCCAATATTCCAAGTACCTGGACCACAAGTTCTTGACCAGGTGAGGTTCCCATAGCTCAGGTCATGTCAAACCCCTGTTACACCTGAACACACAGAGCTGAAACCTCAAAATGCAACATGATTCCCAAAGCAGAGGGAAAAGTGGTGCCCAGCTCTCCGGAGTGTCACTGGCTGAGACGAGCTCTGGGAAGAAGGTGAGCTGTCACAGTAGTGACAGTAGCAGACTGCGATAGGGACAAGCAAGAGCAGGTTGGAGACCTAACTTGTTTTTCCCCTTGAGCCCACCCATGGGAACAGCTGCTTTCCTGCCTGCCAAGAGCTCTGCAGGACTATTCCTAGCTTTTTGCATCTCATTACTTAATCTAAATAAAACTCAAATGCTTTGAGCAAGTTTTGCCTCTCTTTTCCCCTATCAGGCTTTAATAAATAAATTAAGACAGGCTGTTCAAATTGGCTCAGACTCAAATGGTTCCTCTAATTACAATCCCTACTTTAGAAAGAGTGGAAGCGATTCTTCGTTAGGTCCTACAGCTGCAGAGCTCTTCACTTAGGGGTGAGTTTCTCCTCTCAGCAAGTTTAACAAGCAGCGTTTAAAGCACACAGCAGTTCCCAAACCATGGAATGGCATTTCCCAGGAAATCAGTCAAGTTAAAATTGAGCTGTAAAATTAAAGCCCCTTTACAGCTCCCCATCAGTTAAATATTACAGGTGAGGAAGCAGCAGCTGGCACAGACACAGCACGAGCACTGCCCCAGCTAGAGGAAGGCTAATGGGAGTAACAGAATCACAGAATCACTGGGGTTCAAAAAGACCTCCAGGGTCACCCAGCCCAACCTGTGACCCCCCACCTTGTCAAACAGCCCAGAACGCCGAGTGCCGCATTCAGTCGTTCCTTGGACACCTCCAGGGATGATGGCGACTGCACCACCTCCCTGAGCAGCCCCTGCCAAGGCCTGACCACCCTTTCCAGGAAGAAACTCCTGATGTCCCCCCTGAGCCTGCCCTGGGCCAGCCTGAGGCCGTTCCCTCTGCTCCTGTCCCTGTTCCCTGGGAGCAGAGCCCGACCCCCCCAGCTGTCCCCTCCTGGCAGGGACTTGTGCAGAGCCACCAGGTGCCCCCTGAGCCTCCTCTTCTCCAGACTCAGCCCCTTCCCAGCTCCCTCAGGAATTCCCCAGCCCCTTCCCAGCTCCCTTCCCTTCCCTGGACACGCTCCAGCCCCTCCAGGGCTCTCCAGAGCTGCCCCAGCACTGGAGGTGCCCCAGCAGAGCCAGCACAGGGGACAGGCACTGCCCTGGCCCTGCTGCCACCCCAGAGCTGGCACAGCTCAGGGGCCACTAGCCTCTTGCTCACCTGGGCTCATTGTCCAGCAGCTGTCAAAGCATCCCCAGTGCCTTTTCCAGCCCCTCTGCCAGCTGGAGTGCTCTGTGGGGTTACTGCAACTCAAGTGCAGGACTCAGCACCTGGCCTTGCTGACCCCCAATTCGGTGGTCGCTGCCCAGACCCCTCTGCAGAACTTCCTGCCCTCCAGCAGACTGACACACAGAATTTCATATCATCTGCTAACTTACTAAGGGTGCACTCAATCCCCTCATCCAGATGACCAATAAAATATTAAATGGGACTAGGCAATGACTGAGCTAATACCTGGTAGTATCAGCACAGCTAACCCTGACCTGAACCCTCCAAAGCAAGGAGCACAAGCAGCATTTAGACCTTTGCCATCTACTCCATCACTAATTACATGATTGTTTGTTTGTTTGTTTCCCTCTCTCCTAAATAACTGTCTGGTATTTCAGCAACAGAAAAAGCAAGAACTGATAAATACTGAATGCTCATTTTTAAGATCTGGACCATTAATTTCAAAGTTTAACTCAAGTCACCATTTTCAGTGTGTGGGCAACAGCTTTAAGGCTGAATCCAAAAGTGTTTCATGGACAGCAAACACAGAAAAAACCTTGAAAGCCAACAGGGCTTTACAGGAAAAGGCAATTATTAAACTCACCCACAGGACCTTTCACAACACCCCTTTAACATCAGAGGGGAACAGGAGAGTCTTGCACAGTTCATACTAAATTTGCCGCTGCTTTGGAATCCAAATAAACTTAGTTACTATTTGCATGATGCATTTGCTATCTCAGTGAGACACAGGATCTCATGGTGTTAATGTTGGTTCCATAATGATCAATAAGTAATTCCCTCATGGACAAAAGCCGTGGCTGATGCATTTATTAGGAGTTTGGTCAGAGCTGTGTCTTGCCTGTCATCCTCACTGCTCCATACTGAACCGAAAAGCAGGGCTCTCCATCTCTTCTCTGGAGACAAAATTATATCTACATGAGCAGTGCTGTGACTTGCCAGTAAGAACAGCCTGCTCTGCCAGACGAGCCTGGAGACTCCCAGACCTCACCCAGCCAGTAATTTGCAGAGCACTTTGCATCCTGCCTATCCCAGTCCCATTCCCACAATTCCCTAACACAGGGGCAACGGCAAGAGGAGGATTTGATGAAAGACTCAGTGCAGTGATGCATTACATAAAAATTACATGTTAATGCAAAACTTTCGCAAGGTTACTAACAGTATCACTTGAGCACTGCATTAAAAGCAATCACTTTTTAACCCCAAAAACAAATCGAAAATAATTTATTAATTTATGTAAATAAAGGGGGGGGGGGAGGAAAGAGTAATTTGCAAACATGCCTTACTGTAATTTTACATTAAAACTTTAACATAACTTTTGCACAGGTTTCACCATTCCACACCAAAAATATAATGCTCCACATGAGGTTTTATCTGAATTTTTGAAATCATTGAAAGATACAATGGTTGAAATTAGTGATTCAATCCTCTAAGCACAAACTTAATCACATGAAAAGTGACTACACATCACACAGGGCACCAAAACTGGGAGAACAGAATTTCCAGCAGAAAGCTGGAAACATAAAACCTTGTGGTTCAATAAACCAAAAACAAATTAAAAAATATCACAACATTTTAAAGAATGGAAAAAAAATTACTTCCTGCAAGTTAATTTTATATACAGAAGAACACCGGCAAATCCTTGTGAGGCTCCCAAAGGATGATGATTGTCAGGATTCCTCAACAAGTGGGTTTGGGGTGCACTTCACCTCCAGACAGAAAGCAGAGGGGGAGACGCCCCGCAGCCTGCTCTGCTGTCAGCAGCTCTCCATGAAAAACTGTAACATACACACTGGGTTTTGCTCAAATTGATTCAATATGAGGCTGATGCTCTACATTAAGAGTGTGACACGCCTTTACAGATCCAGTTAATTTTTAATATTAAAGTATTTTTCCATTTGGGAAAAAAAGGACATGTTGACAATTGAGAAATAAAGTATCCACCTGCTCCCAGAGAGCTGGAGAGCAACCTGTAACAAAAAAAAAATTTCTAAAACAACTTAATATGTTTTTAAAGGGAAGATGGCATGACAAAATGTTCTACAATTACTGACTTCCAGTTTCTAATCTGAGTAAACGTCACTGGGTTACTGTAGAGGGAGGGATGCAGAGGATTGTGGAATGACTGGTGCTGGAGTGAATCATCAAGGTCTCTGGATTGACCATGAGGACTTGTTCCATTTAAAAAGTACCTTCAGTAATTGAAATAGTAATTTCAGTTTAGAACCCATGAAGCAGAGTGGCATGAACACCACCAGGTCCTTAGACTGGTAAGAAACAGTTGCAGGCGAAGAGCATTTGCTGATCAACAGAAATAAAAAACTTAAAGAGAAATGACAGCCAGAGCTCCTAAAAACGAAACCAGAAAAATTCTCATTGCAAACACGTGACTAAAAGGAAAACAACTGATCAGAGAGTGATGATATTACGCAAGAGATACTCCTATCAGGGCTTTGAACCACAGTATCATTTTTCCTTCTCCTCTCTGCCTTTCTCCTTTGTCTTCCCAAATACATTATGCTGACAAGTAACAACCATTCAAAGAACCAATTACTGTTTCTGGGTCTTTTTTTTTATATATAACCATCTTAACAGGCTTTTTCTGTAAATCCCCATGAGCATGATGCCAACTCAGCCCCATTCTGTCACTTCATTCCCCCTGCTCTGCCAGGATGGTGTGATCTCTGCACCCAGGCTCCACAGTGACATCATCAGTGGTGTAGGAAGTGCACATCTCTTTACCCAGGTCTTGAATGAAAATACTAGATCAGGTTCCAGCTCCAACTTCCTACCCCCTCCCTCTCTTTCACAGTGTGAGAAACACTCACTCACCAATAAAGCTGAAAGAGAACAAAGTCATTGAAGCAAAACTATTTATCAATCTAAACACAACCGCTGAGTCACATGCATCTCACTGAGGAGGCACACCTCCTCCTAAAATGTCCAAACATTCATGCCCTTCCCTGCTGGGGGGCATCCCTGCCCCCTCTCTCACTGGCTGGGTACTCAGGAACTTACATTCTTTCTGACCACGCACTGCACTCAAACCAACACCACCTCCTTCACTCTCCCCTCTCTCCCTGCTTACAAACATCAGCTAACTCCCCTTTTCCTGCCTGCCACGCTCCCTCCCAAGGCCTGGCCTCCTCGTGCTAGCTACATCTTTGCCTACGTGACTTTAACTACACATTCTTATAGCTGAAAACATTATTTATATATTATCTCTCACAATAGAATCATGAAATGGTTTAGGTTGGAAGGGATCTTAAAGGTCATCTAATTCTGAATCCTCACCATGGGCAGGGACACCTCCCACTATCCCAGATTGCTCCAAGCTCCACTCAACCTGACCTTGGACACTTGCAGAGATGAGGCAACCACAGCTTCTCGGGGCAACCTGCGCCACCTCACCACCCTCACCATAAAAAGCTTCTTCCTTATATCTAATCTAAATCAACATGGTCTCTGTTTGAAGCTGGTCCCCCTCGTCCTGTCTCTCCAAGTTCTTTACATCTTTCTTGTCAGCTCCTTTCTGTTACTAGAAGGCCAAAATTTGGTCACCCCAGAGCCTTCTCCAGACTGAACAATTCCCAATTCTCTCAGCCTTTCCTCACAGCAGAGCTGCTCCATCCCTCTGATCATCTTGGTGCCTCCTCTGGACTCACTCCAAAAGCTCCAGGTGTCTCCTGTGCTGGGGCTGCAGAGCTGGAGGCAGCTCTACAGGTGAGGTCTCACCCTAGCGGGACACAATCCCCATTGAATCCAAGAGGCTTCCAAAGCCCAGATTCCAGCTAATTATCTCTTGCAGGTGTGTTCATCCTAAATGATGCTTATAAAACATCCAACAGACATATATATTGTATTTTAAACAGTATCACTCACAAATGGCAAATCTACCTAGCAATTTCTGTCTGTGTAGTAGCATTCTTTTCTTTAATGCATTCTTAAATTTTGATCTCAAGGTCAGACTGCTGGGTCTGAAGACAGCAGATCCCCTTTCCCTCCATTTATTTTAATCACTATTCCAAAGACTCAACTAATGTTACTTTCTATGACTAGCCCTTCTTCACCCTATTTCTAAAACTGCTCTTAAAAGATCCATACACCTGCTCAAGGAAAAATTCAATTATAATTAAATGAAGAAAAGGTTTTAAAAGCAAATTAAGGATATAGAGGATACACTAAAACTTCTGAAAATCTAATCAAAGCATTAAGATTAAAAGAGTAGCAATGAAAAAGGCAGAAAACCTCATTTGAACCACTGAACACGAATGCCACCAGTATCCAAATAATCAGGAGAAAGTACAACATGGACTATTTTAGGGGCAACACAATGCAAATGTTATGACTAGGAGTCCTACATACTCCCCTGGTGCACGTAAGTAACACGACATGTATACATGTGTGCCATGTTCTCACTTCCAGCGCTCGGGATGGGCTCTGCAGTTTCAAAGTCAGCCTGGGAAAGGACTCGCCATTCTCCAAAAGCTTGGTGTGGAAACCATTCTGTAAAAGCATGTTCAGATTGGCAGGTAAGACTCTGATGGCATCAGTCTGACAGTGCCCAGCCTCTGTCTGCAGGGGGTGCAAAGTACCTCCTTGTACCCAACCAATTCAGCATCACAGCTGTTAACCACTTCATAAATCAGTCCTGTAATTCTATCCTGTATTAATTCACTTGGAGAGGGAAGTGTGCTACAACCCTTCTGAACTGAAACTTCAACAAAAACACAGCAAGCAAGTCAAGGTACAAACCATGACTGGAAAAAAACAAAACCCAAAAAACCCCCCAAACCAGACCAAGTGATGCACAGCAATTTCCCTTCCCCATTTTCCATCCTGTTGCAGTTTGCTGCCCCTAGTTTGCTATGGATATCACCAGGAAGCAAGGACAGCACGGAAGGTTGCTGTACTGGTTTTGGCTTTATTTCCACATGGAATCACAGAATATCCTGAGTTGGAAGGGACCGACAAGGATCATTGAGTCCAACTCCTGGCTCTGCACAGGACACCCCAACAATCCCACCTTGTGCTTGAGGGCATTGCCAAATGCTTCTGGAGCTCCAGCAGCCTTGGGACCGTGACCATTCCCTGGGGAGCCTGGGCAGTGTGTGATCACCCTCTGGGGGAAGCACCTTGCCCTGATATCCACCGAACCCTCCCTACCTAACACAGCTCCAGCCATTCCCTTGGGTGCTGTCACTGGTCACAGAGAGCAGAGATCAGAGCTGCCCCTCAAGAGGAGCTGCAGTTCATGGTGAGCTCTGATCTCAGTCTCCCCTTCTCTCCTGCGGGAATATTTCTGAAGATGCCCTGGAATAAGACTGCAGGTGGCATACTGCCACCATCTACCTTTACTTCAGTGCTCATTTAGAACAGACATGTCCTGTGCAGTCTATGGACAGGGATCCTCAAAAGGCAGCTCATGACATTTTATTTACATTTTTAGATCCTAAGTGGGGTTTAATTTCAAAATCCCACACCTGAAAAGTTTGGGTTCAGTTTACTCTGCATGTCAGGGAATATCTCAAACAATATCAGCGCCAGAAATGTTTTAAGATATTTTACTGTATAAACAGTAAGACCTTTGCTACCATGATCAGGATGCGAGGATACATCATATACTTCATACTACATATATCAAAACTACTTTGTACAACTGTTTTACTCTGCTGATCCTCTTTTCTCCTTAGCTCCATTACTTAAACAGAATACCATATATTAAACAACATAAGTGACATGCACAATAATTATTTTAATTCCACATCTCAGAAATCATAGAGCTTTACCTACACTACAAATGTTTTACACATACTATGTACACAAGTGGCTGCCAAAAGAAAACCCAAAAAGAAAATTTAGAAACTTCTAATTCCTACTATTTTCATTCCTCACAGACATTGGAACAACACATAACTCACTGAGGCCAAACTTTTCCAGAGTTTGTTCTTAAAGATGTAATAACGAACATGTACAACCTGCCAAAAAAAAAAGCTTATGAAGACTCAAAGTCATTAGAGGAGAACTGCTGTTGAAATGCAAGTCAGTCATGGCAGAGAGAAAAATATATGTGTGTGTATATACTTTACCCCACTAAAATTATAGCTATCTGGCACTTTTTAAAAATCAATTGGAGATTAAAGGGAAAACATCTCGCACCAAGCCACAGTCCTGATCTGCTATTAATCTTCAGCAGATCAACAGCCCAGTTTGTCAAAGGGCTTCCAGTGCTCAGTTTGATCATCAGGAACGGCACCTTTTAACTGTTCTTATCACATGTTTAATTTAGGAGAGTTTAAAAATTTTCCACAATGCTTTCTGACCTCAAAATGGGGGCTTTTTCTTCTTCAGATATGACAGTTACCACAGAGATGATCCATAGTGGTTTACCTCCTTCAGCATCAATGGGTAGTGGCCTTCATCCACCTACTTTCATATTTTCAATGTGAATTTTCTCCTTCTGGTCACATCAGTCAAAAAAATCCTTATGTTACAAGACACCAAAGAAACACCAATTTCAGTAGTGTCTATAGAATCCTGTAATCTCCCTAAACCTGAACAAAAAGATTTCCTTCCATGAATGACAGAAGTTGACTTATTATTTATTGAACTTACTACAGAAAAGCAAGACAGCTGTGATGCCCAGTGAGCCCGCAAAGCCTAGCCATGAAGGGCTCAGGCTTCTGCAAATTTGTAACTTTAAATCAATACAAAATCTATGAAAAATTCAAGTGCAAACAAAAACCAACAGATACACACAGAGTTGTCTCCTACAGAATTTCTTCTTCAAATCCACAGGTAAAAGCAAGCTATGGACACAGGCTGTGAGAGTTGGGGTTGGTTCAGCGTGGAGAAAGCTCCAGGAAGAAATTCCAGCACCTTGCAGTACCTTAAAGGGCTGCAAGACAGCTGAAGAGAGACTTTGGACAAGGCCATGGAATGACAGGACAAGGGGGAATGCTGTCCCACTGACTGCAGGACAGATGGGATATTGAGAAGAAATTCTTCCGTGTGAGAGTGGTGAGCCTCCGGCACAGGTTACCCAGATCAGCTGTGGCTGCCCCATCCCTGGAAGTGTCCAAGGCCAGGTTGGATGGGGTTTGGAGAAACCTGGGATAGTGGAAGGTGCCTCTGCCCTTGGCAAGAGGTAGAACAGTATGGGTTCTAAGGTCCCTTCCAACCCAAACCAGTCTGTGTTTCCATGAACTACACATATGAAGTTACATCAACCTACAAGAGACCGGGAAAGACCTCCCTCCATGTTCCCTGGGACAATCTCCAGCCCAGCCATAGTGCCTGATCTCACCGGCACTGGCAAACCTCACGCAGAACCTGTCTTACCACAGGTCACTGCTTGAGGAGCCCAGGTCTACAATTACATGGGGTGAGTCACCACACCTTCATGCCTGCACTCATGTCTCAATCCTACCTGCCTTGGGACACTGGAAAATCACTGGAATTTAGACAGTGGGGATATAGCAAAGGATGTCTCCTCCAGCACCATGTCCTATCTAATGCACTGCAAGCAAGCAAAGCTCAGGCACAGAAGCCACTCTGATGCCTCAGCCAGCTTTGATCTGATAACACGATTTTCACATTGGGATTTCTTGTCTTTCCATATCACGTGACAAATTTCCCCAAGTGCTGAATAGAGAAATTAAGATCACGTTTAAACTCCATCACTTTTAACACACAATATCCTTTTTCATCAGCCTCAGTACAGATGATTTAGGCATATTTATAGTAACATTAACCACATTTCTTGTGTAGGGCAGTATTATTCTCAGAATAGACAATTGAATACCAGTTGCCATGCAAAACTGTCATGAAAATATGCTTCCAAACTCCAGTGAAAATAGTGTCGTCATCAGAACATCTTTAAACCATATAAATAATTTGTCCTAATTAATTGATAAGGAAACTCAACCAAGGGGATCAGATGATGAACTGTACTGATTCCTGAAGTCTGTGATCATCTATTCTCAAGGGATCAGTAAAGTTAGAGGCTATAAAGTCACTTCAGCTTTTCCAGCTGGACCACACATTCCTGTTTCTACCAGAAATCCAAATCCCCATCATCTCACATTCAAACATCAAACTTGCATAGAAATTATTGTACCATTCACATAAGGGAATTCTGCTGGTACTGACATTTGCCTCCTGTCCTAGAAATTCTCATCAGCTCAGGTACTGAGAAAAGCTGGACATGATCCACAAATAACTGGTTTAACATACTTTCAGTAGTTCTGAGTTTTCTTTGGGCTCATTACATAAATTCAGATAAAACAAGTTAACAGACTATCAGCAGTATCCACAAGAAAATTTAAAATTTCAGCAATATTAGTATGGATGTTTCAGAAAAAATGTGCATAGGCGGGAAGTCAAGTCCTGGTTTTGACTTTTTGACTATATCAACACCTCCTCAAAATGATTCATCCTCCAAAAGTTGAACAAGGGCATACTTAAACACCCATTACTATTCCCAAGATGAAAACCAGTAACTTTAAAGAGTCACTGCAACCTGTGCTTGTGAGAAAGACACCGACTGACCCAAATTTACAGAGTTGCCTGTTATGTGTTTCAATGTAGTAAACCAATCCCCTAGCAAAAGTGCAGTAACGCACTGTCAAAAACAAGGAGGCAGCAACTATACATAAATGCACGTGCAAATAGAGTGTAACTTGAACAAGAAATTTCAACTTTTTCCACAAAACTAAAAGCAATCACCCTACAATTCTGCCTCTTCCTGATTGGAATTCAATACTTTGCTTCCAGCAAGCCAGCAGCTTCAATGTATGCTCACAATTTAGATACAGTAGTATACTTTTTTCTAGCAAATAGGAAACAATGCTGGAGTTTTCCCTGCTTTTTTTCTTCTTTTTTCTTGTAGCACTGGCCTGTCCAGTCAGCCCTTCAGTTCCACATCACTCGGCTACTCAGGTCTTGCAAAGGCTAGAAATCTTTGCGGCATCACCTTTGATGATTTTACACAAGATCAAAGTATGTAGCAAGTAGATACTAGAGATCTAAGCTCTGAAATCTCTATAAAATTCAAGTGACACCCTCCACTCTGGATTGATGGGAGATTGACTGTGTAAATTAATCATTAAACAGGCAGGTGCACAACTCTGGCAGGAAACATGCTGCACCTTGCTGCAAAAAACCTTCACAAAACCACCTTGAAAAGTTTATTCAGAGGAACTCAAACACATTCTTGATCGTAACAAGCAATGAAATCTAAAAGCTGTGCTCAGGGTAAACCTGAATCATAGATTTTCCCTAGATAGGGCAATTACATTCAAAATATCTGGGAGCAGTGCCATGACACCAACGTGGAAAATTACCAAACTGTGGAAGGAAAGAGATAATGACAAAAGCACAAAGAAACTGGGGGGGGGGAGGGAACCAAACAAAAAAAACCCCAATAAAGCCACTTAGTACACAGCTAATCCACTCCAGGAGTAATTTTTTTCATTGCAATGACTGAAAACTAAACAGCTTTTAATCACAAAGTAATTAAAGACATGGTTATTCATTCCCTTTACCATGAAATAATATTAAACATTTTCTGAATGGAAAAATAGCTCTCGCTTTCTGTACTTGAATTTATAAAAGGAGTTTACGGAAATGCTAATTCATCTGTGCCAAGTTTCTTATCCTTTGAGTAGACAAGCACCACCTTGGAGACAGATATTAAATTTTCAGTCAATACAAACACTAATAAGAAAGTCTTCCAAAGAGTGTTTTCCTAAGACAACTTTCCCTACTTTGTTTTCTTTCAGATACAGAAACTAGCAAAGCAAAAAAGAAGGTTTCTGAAAATCAGGAAACAGAGGGCAAAGGCAAATAATAAAATATCCGGGATTTTCACAGCGGTATTTGTACATCCTGCATAAGTCTCTAAGTAAAGCTGAGAAGCACTGTCTAATGGTAAAGGTCATTACGGGTAATTTTCACCCCAAAGAGGATGTGTAACACCCTGTACCTACACGAGGCAACAACAGCCTATTGAAATTTTTGCAACACGCACTCAGCACACCTGAGATGAGTTTGTGTACAGCAATGCTTTTACTTCTGCAGCTGTGAGCCCAGTAGGCACAGCAGAGAATAAAAGGTAGTTTATACACTGGAAAACCCTTGGCTGGAATGCCCAGACCACCTCTGTCAGCATAGTATCCCCCAAACCAGCTTAATTCCACTTCTGCATTTTCAGGGAACTGAAAAATCGGAATCTGGGGATACTGCAGGAAACTTGTTTTACCAAGTGAAGCCAGATCCTGGGGTGTCCAAGAAGTATTTCTCACAATCTGTTCTGGAGATCCACTGCCTCTCTTTAGCAGGAATATTGCTCAGCTCATCAGTAAAAGTTTTAAATTCTTGTTCGTCATGCAAGACGCACTAAGACATTTATTATCAGCCCAAAACACAAAGTCCATTTTCTTTAATTATTCTCCAAATCCCCCACTATGCCAATGTCCCAAATTTAGGTTATCAGATTGCTACATAAAGCTTCTTCTGTGTGCAATTAAGGGCTTTTAATGATGTCACAACTCTGCAATAAGGACAGAGCCCTTACGTTCTGACTATCCCAAGCATTTCCCATTCCTCAAGCCCAAAGCGTGCCCAGAATCATCTGTATGCAGCACACATCCACCAAAACCTTGGCAAGCAACCTGCCTCTCCATCAAATAAATATTTATTTTAAGCAAAGGGAGGAAAAATGACAGTCTCAAGTAGATCTAAAGGAACTTCTGCAAGGATCAGCCATAAACAAAGCAAGGGAACAAAAGCAGGAAACAAAAAGCAAACATCGTCACTGCTCCAGTGTTTCGGTGATTAAATGAGTATTTCATTCAAAACCATGCACAAAAGCAAATTATCATCTCTGTTCATTGCTGCAAAATTGATTACCAAATATTCCAGCCCTGCTTCCAAGGTGCTGGGTTGGTTTAATGTGCAGATGTTAGCACGTGGCTGTGCAAGAACAAAGCACTGGCATAAAACTGCTGTGGTCCTTCTTACGGTGAATTCCAGTTTGGAGCAGCTCCCTCCACCCCCAAAATTACATCGCTCTCCACCCCATCTTCTGCCTGTTTTACTCTGTTTTTTCACTATGCTTCAGAAGATGTGATTTAAAAGCTCCTACTTGCTGGGAATATTTTGAGAGCAGGAAAAAAAAGCAAAGCTCTACCTGGTCAAGAAGGTAATTCGAAGCTCTGTGCTTAGAACTTCATATCAGAAAAAAAATTCTTCAAGGAAACTGCTCAAGAAAAGAGCACCCAAGGGTATCCTAAATTAATACAGTAAGACAACCATTTGGTCAGCAGCAGCATTATCTAAATATAGGATTTTCAGCATGGATTTCACAGACGTTAGGCACAGGAATCTCAGGGTTTGAAATTTGATTGCTCACAAAAGCTTCAGAGGAGCAAGCCAGGAAAGTCAAATCCATCACATACATTCCAAATATTATTTAAATTTATCAGGATACAGGATAAAAGGATTGCTGGTCCTAGATTTTTTTTTTTAATTAAAGAAAGCAACTATTTTCTGTGAAAACACTGCTAATCTCAGTCATTTTTTTGGTATTTCAATGTAAGTTATTTATGTTAAATGTAAATCGATGAAGATAGTAATAAACATTTGGATGGACCCAAGCTTATTTTATTAATTGTCAAGAGAGGCTGTGGCTGCCCCATTCCTGGAAGCGTTCAAGATCAGGTTGGACAGGGTTTGGAGCAACCCAGTCTAGTGGAAAGCATCCCTGCCCACGGCAGGGGGTTAGAATGAGAAGAGCTTTAAGATTCCTGTCAACCCAAACCATTCTGTGATTCTCTTGCATCCAAAATGAAAGGAACAAGTGAGACTGAAATACTGGAAAAATCTAGAGCAGTGTCAGACAACTGCTAAGGGACTCAAGCAGGTATTCCCTGATACTCACAGAAACAGAGAAACGAGACAGAAACGGTGACCGCTGCAGATAAGGAGGTGTTTGTAAGTCTAAGTCCGTGCTATGTCCCTGCATTTGGCAGGCAGAGGAATGCTATCCTTTATCTGCTTTGCTCCAGGAGGTCCCATGCTCAGACGCGCTCAGCAGGAAGACAGGAACAGGACAGGACTTACTCCTGTCTCTCACACACAAAGTATTCAGTAATCGCAACAACTACAGCTCCAATAGGGAAGGCACTGGATGTGTGTGAAGCAGAGATGATGGGGAGGATCCAGCACGAGCTATTTTGTCTAACTGCTCTGAATTTTCCACTACTGCCTCCTTACTATAAAGCAAACTAAAAATAAGCAGTGAGCTTACTGCAAACATTAACAAAACCTCCTGCAAGTCAAATATTTATGCTGCTCGTAGTACCCGGCAAAAACTGCAGAACAACTCAGGTATTTCAAAAATACTGAATTACTTCATAGGTGACGTTTTGTTCTCAAAACAGTCCTAGTAAAATATCAGATTGTCCAATAAAACAGTGAGAGGAGCAATAACACAGAATTCAGATTAAATATTAGCCATGAGTTTCTCAATGAACAGATCATTTAAATAGAATCATGGAATTGTTTGGGTAGGAAAGGACTTTGAAGACCATCTAGTCCCACCTAGTCTAGACCATCTAACCTTCCACTAGACCAGGTTGCTCCAAGCCACAAAATACATAAAATTTATATATTATATACATGTATGGATAGACAGAAATAGAGATATGCATGCATGAAGATCTACACACATACCTCCAAGAACTAAATAAAAGCACATAATTGTTCTTTTTTTCTTAGTGTATTCATTAAAATTGATGATATTTAAGTATTTCCTACTTGAATAGCTTATTCTTTTTTACCAGTGCACAGCGTTTGAGCAAGCCTTTCATTAAGCAGCATGGAAGAGAAAATCATTTTAATGCACAATAATATCCTAATGAAAAGGGAGAAACAGAATGGGGATCAGGCACAAATACAGCCCCCAGATCTAATTTGAGCACTTTAACTGATTTGATTGAAATTGCCAGCATCCTTGGATCTATTAAGCAGCTTCCTGACCTTCCTAAATGTACAAACTGCCTCAGGTAGCTTTTTAAGGACAACAGTTTGTATTTAAGCTTTTGACCAAAAGTTCCTATTTATTTAACAAAGAGAATTGTGATAGTTCTTTTCCAGCTCACAACTCTCTCAGGTTGTGATTTACACAAATCTAGAGGTAAAATTCCTCTTCACTGTAATATTCTTTGGCCAAGGACACATTATTACCACCAAGACCTTCATAACATTTAATCAGCAACACATAACTGCTCCCACTTATATTAATAAAAAGGGAGTTTAAAGAATACACTCTAATCTTTTTTTTTACTCTCCAACAGTCAGGTTGCATGGTTAAGTCCTGCTTAGCATTTGCCATCTCCCACCATAAAAAAAGTATTACCATGAAAAGAGCACCAGTCCCTTTGTGTGCAAAATCCATACTCCTGGAATCATTTGGTATTTCATTATATAGTCAAAATATTATTTTCAGCTACCATCATACATCAAACTGCCCATCAGTGAGCCTACACGCACAAACCACATGCACTGGCTGTTCAAGATGTCAATCATTATCCTGAATTTGTTAATCCAACCCTTTACAATCTCAGGACAATAAATCTATGTGAACCAGAGGTCATTTCTTGCCCTGTGCTTTACCTGCCCTGTCTGATGAGGAGTGACTGAGGGAGCTGGGGCAGCTCAGCCTGGGAAAACTCAGGGGGTTAGAATGAGAAGAGCTCATTCTCACTCACTCTCTAAAACTCCCTGACGGGAGGGTGCAGCCAGGGGGAGTCGGGCTCTACTCGCAGGGAACAAGGGACAAGACCAAGAGAAAATGGCCTCAAATTGCACTTGTGGTGGGGGGTTAGACTGGATATTGGGGAAAATGTCTTCATGGAAAGGTTGGTCAGGCACTGGAACAGACTGCCCAGGAAAGTGGCAGAGTTCCCCTCCCTGGAAGTGTTCAAACACATGCGGATGTGGTTAGTGGTGGTCTTGGCAGTGCTGGGGAGCATTTGGACTCTATGATCTTAGAGGGCTTTTCCAACCTTAATTCCATCTGCTAATTAGGCAGCTGACAACTCAGTTTAGGCAGAACAAGAGGTTGTGTCACTGAGCTGCACATAGTGCTTTGAAGAGTCTGTTAACCAAGTGTGCAGCATCTTTTTGATTGTTCAATAATCAATGCTGCCAATTTCACTCTCAAGTATGGAGCTCCCAAGCTCCCACTGCTCCAAATGTTATCTCAGGATGCTGCTGCAGCTCTGTGACTGGAGAATTTCTCATCCCTCCCAGCAGAAGCTCCTCTTCTGCCCAAATCATGGCAGCTCAAAGCACACAGCAGCCTCCAGCCAGCCCAGAGCCCTCTGGAGGTTTGTACTGAAATAGAAAACACAAGCACATCAGGCACACTCTGTGTTTTCTACTTCAGCTTCCGTTAACACCAAGAGGTTTACCTTTGAACAACTAAAGTAGCTAGTTCCACATCTTAAAAAAAAGCCACCTGAAGTCCTTCCTAAATCAGCCTTCTACCTCTAACGAGCACCACTGCTCTGAGGTGTGTTACTCACACATCGAACTGCGGTCTAAAAAAAAGATTTCCCAGGGAAAATGGGAAATGGAATATTAACAGACTGCAACTCAATGCTACAATGTTCATCCTTCACTGTGAACATCTTTCACTGCAAGAAAATGTGAGAGATTAGTAGGTTAGTGAAGGACAAGGTGTATCTTCACAATGTAAATCCAAACAGTCAAGGCCACATAGTCATCCTATACATCTAGATAAGACAGGACGATTAACATGCCAAATGTAATTACATCTCTCAGTCCAGCAGATAAGCACATGGAATACGCTGCACTTAGAAAATAATTTTCACCTAGTCTTCTACTTCCCATTTGTACCTACAGCATCTAATAACACATTAAGTCCTTTAAAGCCAAACTCTTGACAACTGTGAACAAAAAAATACCTCCTGCAGAGCCAATTCTGACAGGAGACAGAGCAAACTCAAGGCATGTGAAAGAAGACACGTGACTGCAAAACTCTGAACATTGCTTGTTTGCACTTCTCAGAGCTCCAAGTTTAAAAACATTACTAGCAATTTCAACTCCTTAATACACTAATTACCAGACAAATAAACCATCTACAGATAAAAATATATATTTTATTTTCAGGCAAAATTTTAGACTAGAATTATATGAGAGAAAGAAAAAAGAAGTTTTATCAAAAGAGGTAAGAGGATAAAAAATTGGGGTTCTATTACCAGCAAATATATACCAATTCTTTTTTTTAACTTGACATTACCATTCAGAAAAGAAGCTTCTCAAATACAGTCCCCTTAAAACAACAAATATCCTAAGTTTCTCCAAGAAAGTAACAGGTATGAGGCTATTCCTTAAAGTTCTGTCCCAGCTAAAAGAAAATGCTTATCATGACAGTGACAAAAAGACATTAAAAAGGCAGGTTTGGACTTCCAGGGCTTGCCTAGCCTGGAATTGTTTCTATATAAAACCCCCTTCAAACTGTTTGCAACACATACTCATCTACAGACTGTCAATAAATATGAAGAAAAAAATTAAAGACTTTCTTCCATGAATTCAGGTTATATAGACAGTTACCCTCCTCCCAAATCCATAAGGAACATCATCAAAGGGTGCTTGCTACTTTCAGTAGCTCCCCAAGAAAGCAGTCATTGCCTAGGATAATCATCATTTTCTCATTTCCTTCTTTTCCAGGAATCAGCCCTGCCAGGGAATTCACCTAATGCATGCAGACACACACACTGGCTCTCTTACTGCCACAGCTGACAAATGCAAGGCAGGTAACCATCTTACAGAAACTCTTGCCATAACAGAGAACCCAGGGAGCATCCCCAGCCTATTCCCATGAAGAATTCCACTTTCTCATCCAGTGGGATACACTTCAGACACACAGCCCAACCAAGTAACCCAACACTAAAAGAACTGGCCCCAGCACTGCAAAAACGTACTTTCCATCATCATATAGCTCAAAAATCACTGTGCTGTGCAAACACCCCTCACTCCCAGACACGGGGGTTCCATCCCCCTGCCCAGAGCCCTCCTTTGGCCTTTTTCCTCAAAAAAAAAAAAAAAAAA